>JAHWFP010175817.1:909-29612 GCA_023313725.1 Lithobius niger | reverse complement strand
CTTGTTTTTAGTTATTCTGTAAGTGATCCAAAAGTAAAGCATGCATGACAAAGTGGATGTAATTGCCTTTTAAGGTAAATTTGGTCATACACTTCCGTCACAAAAAGAATTTGTATTTGTATTTCTGCCCTTACTGAATCAAAAAGCCCGACATGGGTGAAACTCGATCAACAAGTCTTAATTGTCTTTGCATTATACCCTTTTTAACAGAATAATCTGTATTAACTCAACCTCTGCTTCTTCAACTGCATTGAATGTGTTTGAAAAAACCTAGTTTAGATGCTCTTAAATGTCGTAAAAGTTTTTTAATTTTCCGTTTCTTCTTCAGCTCGATCATTGAGTGCCCCAGGAGAAATAAGGAAAGAATATGAAGAACAAATAAAGCAGGTAATAGTAGCACAGATTATTGTTAGGATGTAAGCTGTCCTCGATAAAATAAATTAAAATAAAATAAACACCCACTAGAATTTCAATCCCGTAGCAGTCGTCACTTGGCCAGTAGGCCTTATAAAGCACTCGCCATTTCACAATTTCGACTCGCTACATACCAAATAAATCTTAACGGGATTCATGATTTCTCTAATTTATACATTTATAAATTTGTACAGTTTTCTTCAACCTCTCTATTAATGCTGAACAAATTTGTTACATACCGTAGTTCTTATAAATCTGAGCATAACGCCGTAAAATGTTTGGCTAACTTACATGGTTCCTGATATATCCCTCTTTGAATGGCATTCTCTATTGCTAGCCGACGATTTGGCGAGTAAGGCTGAATTCCAAGTCACCAACTTGATTTCCATTCGCTAAATGGCGAGTGACATTGGAGAGGGTTGTGAAGTAAGCCATCTTTCTTACATTTAGCCTATGTTTCGTTCGTGTGATGGGACCAATGGACCATGATTCTAACTAGCAAACTTTCATAATGTAAAAAGCGCTAACCACATTGTGAAAAGTGAAAGGACTCTGATCGAATTGCACTATTGAAACAACAGCACACATCTACCGTATTGTCTCTCATATAAACTGTAGCCCACTTTTTTCTGAATATTGGTCTAAAAAAGCAACCTGCAGTTCTGTGGACAGGACGATAATTTCGCTAAACGTTGGCCGATTTTAACCCTTTAAGTGGGATGTTAATTTTATATCTGTAGTTTATCTCCACAAAAGTAGGGTTAACCTGGACAGGACTTGAAGTAGCTCTTAAACTTGAGCACACGCCTCTACCAACTCAGCCACGGCCATGTTTAAGAGTCTGCTTCTTACGGGAACCTAAGAATATTGGTCTAAAAAAGCAACCTGCAGTTCTGTGGACAGGACGATAATTTCGCTAAACGCTGGCCGATTTTAACCCTTTAAGTGGGATGTTAATTTTATATCTGTAGTCTATCTCCACAAAAGTAGGGTTAACCTGGACAGGACTTGAAGTAGCTCTTAAACTTGAGCACACGCCTCTACCAACTCAGCCACGGCCATGTTTAAGAGTCTGCTTCTTACGGGAACCTAGTATTGTTGGTCATCTCGTGCATAGTTTGGACTCTGTTTTTAATACTTGGCCTTTTGCTCGAGTTGGGCTCGGGCATACCACCTAACCCTTTACCAACCACTTTTTTTTCACAATTCTTTTTTTTTTAACTCCCGTGTGTTACTTTCAGTCGTGGGATTCGAACCGGTATTCAGTTTATTTGGAGACGACGCTAACCACTGGGCTTGGGCGTGCATTTGGACTCAGTTTTTTTAATCAACTAAGCCGTATTGCCTATACGGTTGGTAAAGGGTTAAAAACTTAACTTGCCAATACAAAATTTTAACCATTTTAACCTGCACGGGCCCAAGGCACTGTGATGCTTTATAGTTCGTGGTTTGTGGGATTTGCAATCCTCTGGAATGTTTGCACATTTCTTTGAGGATTTGTCCACTCCTTTAATGGAATGGCGGATCAGCTGATTTACTTTGCTGTAGAGAGAGACTTCCTTTTTTTATTGTTCTTTGCGTCAAGTGGGAGGAAGAAAGGAATATTCCGACTACTCGGGTCATGACTGCTGATGCAGCTTTGTTGAACCTGCGGTCTCAGCGGGGCCCTTCGGTCCTTCGACACCCTCTTTTTCCTCTGGGGGTCTTTATGCTTGGATGACGACTGGTTTCGCTGTTCTTCCAGGTGCTGGGTTATAGTCCTAAATTCAGGGCTCTATAGCGGTGTTACGCTGCTCCAATCCTTGCGAATCCGACACATCTTGTTGTCATAGCAACTGGGAAGATTGTCTTCTGCTTCTGGTGTACAAAGGCGCTTTTCAAAGAATTTGTATGGTTGCTCCAAAGTGCTTGCAACCACCAGGGAAAGGTTCCAGGCTGGGAACGGTCGCTTGATGCGCTGTCACAACCTCCCACAGGGTTGCACAAGCTTCCGAGTGATGCGTTTGGAGGTGAAGTCCTGCACTGTATCCGACGCTAGACTTAGGCTTATCATTGAACGATGTTCCTTAGTGGCCCTTCTAGAGAATCCTTGGTGGGAAAAAGAACTTTTGCATGTCACTTTCTCCTTGTTCCGGATTCTCTGTGGCATTGAACAAGTTTATCAATCCCTTGGGAATTAAGGCCTGTTGCCTTGAATTCTCCATGCCAGTTTCCATGCGCACAAACTATGTTTTCCCTAGGTTTGGACAATCATCCTTTCGCTGTGTTGTGGGACTAGGTCTTTTCGTGGTGATAACTCTACCAGGTCTCTTTGAGAGTTCAGGTTATTCCCTGTACCATGCCGCCGTCAACCACCTGGACCTGGGCGATTAGGCTACAATGTGTACGTGACCTACGGGTCCTGACTTGCTCTTGGTAGATCTACCTTAGTCTTACCATTTCTCCGTCTCAGCTAGAGCAGTGGTCCTTCCTTTGATGTCCTGGTGTTGAGGTAGCCGGTTGAATCCACTGAACGAGCTATGTTTCCAAGCACGCAACGGGGAGACAAGGTATTAAGAGTTTTCTTTATTTAAAATGATAAAAACGAAAAAGCGAAGAGGGGTTTCAGTCCTTCAAGATTTTTTTTTTCTGTTCAATAGTAAAGTTTCTTAACACAATGTGAATATGATTTCTAAAGGGGTGAGTAGGTCTGACGATTAAATCGGTCCAAAAGACCTTCCACCGGACGTCTCTCGCAACCCTCCAAGCACACTTGTTCTTGTCTTTTATGTTCTTCGTCTGGAAAACCTTCGTTATAGCCGTCTTATCTTTCGTCAACAATGCTCCCCCCTTTACAATCTCGCCTAAGTGCCTCATCTCTTACTTCTCACCGTTGTCGGCCTTCAGGTTGTGCGAGCCTTCACTTAAGGAATACAGCCTCATACCCTAAGCTCTTGCTTTGTCAGCAGGACCCTGTTACACGACCCTTCGTTCCTTCGCTTTTGACCTCTACAACGACGGTTTCCACAGCTTCCTCGTACCCTTAAGCTAGGGCCTTAGTGGGCCTCTTTACCTTGATGCTATGGCTCCATGTTATCTATTCTGTACACTCTGTATCTTTATTGATGTATTCCAGTAATGCTATGTACTTTGATGTATGGTCCAGTCCTGGGGATCAGTGGTCTGGATGGCTCTGGCCTTGCCTGCCCCTAGGGGTAGCTGCTAGCAGAGATGGATCATAGGATACCAGGATATAGTACAGGAAGTACCTTGCACCACCAGTGGCAGGTACTGGCTGCAGCTGTAGGTACTTAAGGCCTTGCAGCCCCTTGCAGACTCACTCTGGGAGCTAGTCCCTAACCAGCTAAGAACTCTTCCTGAAGTGTGCCACTCTGCTAGTAGCCCTGATCAGAGCATCCTTGGACCATTGGACAACATCTCCTGAGGACAGACCGCGTAGCCATGGAATAAACCCTGAATTTACCATCCTTTTGGCGTTCTTCCTTGTACCGGGCATAGCGGGGTTGCACAAGTGGTGCATCGGCCGTCCATTTTTCACCTAGGAAAAGACCCATTTTCACCAAGAAGCCTTTTTAGAATGCCGGCAGCCATCTTGGGTGTTCCATTTTCACCTGGGACCCCAGCCTTCAGTGAGTAACCAAGAGACAACCTGAGTAGTTGTGAGTATTGTGAACTGTGTTGAGATAGCAATAACTTTTTATATTGCAGTGGAGATTAGTTTGGATCAGTCAGTGCTTTTTTTTATTTTACTGGAAGATATTGTGTGGGCCTATGTAGGCTAGTGCCTTTCGACTTTTATCTTTGCTGGAACTATCCTGATTACCTTTGATTTGTGTAGGCTACTAAATTTTAGCCTTGAAGTGACCTTCCATAGCGTATAGGCCTAAGACTTTCAGTATTGTTTGATTTTATGCCAAGGTCTACTAGATCTAAGCCAGATTTAGACCCTGACTCTTGGAGTTTATGTTGGGACCCTAATAAAATAAGGAAAAGGTCTAGAAGGGAACAAGCAGCTAAAATGACTACCCCTATTATTCCACAAGTTGTGCAATCACCATTAGGGGTTACTCCATCAAGATTAGCAGCTCAGTTTCCCCCAGCTAGCCCTAATGTTCAAGTGACACCTAATTTGGGTCTGAATACTACATCAGCAAGCCTAAATGTTAGTGTGTCAAGCCCTACATTGACTTTACCAAATGTTGGACAATTATTTTCACCAGTTGCAAGTAATACTAGTGTTGCAGGAAGTGTTCCGTTTGCACCAGGCGTACCTTCAAATATGAATTTGCCTTTTCCACCTCCTTTTCCTCCTGCTTGTGTAGCTTCAGTCACAACTACTGCTAATTTGCAGCAGCAGCAACTAACTCCAGTAACCCTAACATGGACTGACCTTCTGGACAGGTTCAAACATGTTCTATTTTGCCAAATGACCCTGTGTTCCAAATGCTTGGGAAGCCTTCAGTAACTGTTTCTTCAATGCTAAATTATTCTGCACCCTTACCTGGACCAAGCCAAGTGTCAACTCAAATACCTACTTATGTGCCAAATTATTTTAGCCAACCTCTTACAGCTGGTAATTCTACTGACACTACCATCTTGGATTTGAGTGCTAAACTGGATTCAGTAGTTAATTTTTTATGGGGAGGTACAAATTCTTCAAGTAGGCCTGCTTCAAGTTTTGCACCTAAGCCACCATTAACTTCAACAACTAATGTTTTCAGTTCACCTGTTATGACACCTAGCAGTAATCTAGTTGGTAGTAGTTCAAATGTTGTTAGTTGTTCATCACAGAATAATTACCAAAGAGCTGTTGAAATGTCAATACCTTTGCCTAAAATGGAAGCTTTGAAAATTGGTGAATTTAATGGGTTGAATGACAAAATTTTCCCCTCAGCTTTTATTATGAAATTGGAAAGAATTTTAAAGGTTAGTTTGAAGTACAGTCACAAGCGTATAACCTAATTGCTAAGGTTAGAACTATGAGAATGCAAGAAAATGAAAGTTTCATTAAGCATTTTAATAAATGCACAGATATTTTACAAAACACAGGTGCTAGAATCGGTGATTTTGATCAAATTGAGGCTATTTTGGAAACACTGAATTCGACTTTTCACATGCCTATGATGTCAAGAAAATTCACTTCCTTGATAGATTTTAAAATGCGAGGTCTTTTCTTGGAGAATATGATTCAAAGGAGACAGGCTAATCCAATCCAAGCTGGAGTTTCAAATGTTGGTAACACTAGAAATGGTAGAAATCGTGGTAGAAGTTATGGGAATAATAGCACTAATTTCTTGCCTAATACGATGCAAAATACACTTGTAACGTTTGTAATATGGTCGGGTGGATTTCTAAATTCTGCCCTAATAGGTCAAATCACCAACAAAATCAAGTTGCAGTTAGGAAAAACAGCAGCAATATCAGTAATTCAAATAGTAGCAATGACCGCGGAAATGGACGAACTTTTTTTTAGCAGCCGTGGTCGTGGTAGTAATAACAGTAGTGGTAGTCGTGCACAGGGGATTTGGTGCTCGAAGTGTAAAAATTCGTCGCACGAAACACAAAATTGTCGTGTAAATCCCGCTATTAGTCGTCCTCCAAAGAGAAGCACGATTGCACAACTTCATGAAAATGAGTTGGATTCTGATGCACAGGAATTCGTGCCAAAAAACCCGAAAGCCATCCAGTTTTAGTCGGTGAAGCTGGAAATGGCGTGACTTCTTTTCAAAACCGACCAATTCCTAACAGAAATTGTCTAGGCAATCTTGTTGAGCCTACACCAGCACCGTGTGCATATTTTTCACTTAAATTCGGTAAAGAATGTGCAGACGCCATACTCGATAGTGGAAGTACAATGTCTTACGTAAATATTTCACTAGAAAATGAGTTGTTGAAAATGGGATGTGAATTCACGCAACGTCCTTATCGGGTTAGAGTTGCCGATACTCGTTTCGTTGAGTGTCCGGGTTTCGTATTGGCTACGTTTCAGATTGCGCAACGAACTGTAACTTTTCCACTGATCTTGATGGAAAACACAATCCAGCCGGTAATCCTTGGCGTAAATTTTCAGCAGTCAATGGGTTTACAACCAAATTTCACGTCGAACACTTGGTTTTGGCAGGATAAACCTTCGAAAGTCTACAAGCTAAATCGGGAACCGGGTATGGGCGAAGTCCATCAGTCCCAGGCAACTGCTACACCCATAGAACCAGATGAGTTTTGTGCTACAGAGCAAGACATTCGTAATAAAGTAAATGAAAGTGACGTTTTAACAGATGACGAAAAGGAACAGTTGTTCAAGGTATTAATGAAATATAGATTTGTGTTCAGTTCGAGAATTGGTTTAATAAGCCCCGTTATGGATATTGATGTTGGCGATCACCCACCAATCGCGTTGAAGCCCTATCCAGTTTCGAAGTTTAAAAAGTTGCAATTACGTCAGCATGTAGATCGGATGCTGGAGCTTGGGGTTATCGTCCCCAGAACGAGTGCATGGTGTTTTCCGGCGTTTATCATTCCCAAGAAGAATAACACCACGCGTTTTGTGATCGCATACAATAAATTGAACGAAATAAGCAAGATGCAAAACTTTCCAACCCCTAGAATTGAGGATATGGTGCAGCATACTGGCAAGTAGGGGTGACGAAACGAGCAGGTGAGGTGTCATCTTTTTGCATCCAGTTCGGAAATTTTACCCCTCTCATAATCATGTTTGGGGTCAAACAAGCACCAGCGTTCTTCTGTGCCTCAGTTTCGCGAATGCTCGCCCCTCTACATTATCTGAACGTACAGAGCTATTTTGATGATATCTCGATTATGTCACAGGAATTCCGATTGCATTTGATGGCGATCGAAGACACTAACGATTTTGGGTCGTGAAGGGTTCAAAATAAACATAAAGAAGACAGACTTTTGTAAGAAAGAGATAACCCTATTAGGTTATAAGGTTACGAGTGAGGGGGTTTTGCCGAACCCTAGTAAGAAAGAAATTCTGGAGAATTGGCCACGCCCCAAGAGCATTAATGAGCCCCGAAAATTTCTCGGTTTGGCGGGTTTTTTTCGTAGATTTGTGATGTCATATTCAACTATTGCAGCGCCTCTATTTTCGGTGCTAAAAGGTAAAACTCCGAAATTTGTCTGGGAGGCGAAGCAGGAACAAGCTTACCAGAAAATCAAGAAAATGTTGGTAGACGCTCCCTTGTTAGCAGCGCCTGATTACAATCAGCCTTCTCTGGGGTTGGAGCGATTTTATATCAGGTCGATCCACTCACTAAGGAGAAGAAAACCATAGATATAATCTCTAGACGTTTGACAGTTGCTGAACAGAGATTTTCTAATATGAAAAGGAATTGATGAGTATTATTTGGGCAGTGCGTAAGTGGCGTAGATACATAGAAGGGGGTGTGATAACAATTTTCAGCGACCATAAGGCACTTTCGGTTTTAAGCAAGGTAAGCGCACCCACGGGAAGTGGCTTGTGGAGTTATCTCAGTTTGACGCTAAGATTTGCTTCGTCCCAGGGTCACAGAATCGCATCGCGGATGTATTGTCTAGACGATACGAATCTGAGAGAGACTTTACTCCTATCACTAACCCAATCTTGATACCACTATGGATGAACGAACGGGTCAGAATTGTTACGTTTTTAACAACGATTGTTTGTGTAATCAGTTGGATATTGAACAGATTTCGCTTGATCAGATTAGAGCAGAAACGTTATAGGATAAATACACGTTGGCATTAAAGTTAGCTTTGGAGGGAGAAACGAAGGAAATAAAGTATGATTCACCTTCGGTTCATAGATTTGTGTTGAAATACCAGCCAAAGTCAATTGTGAGCGACGGAATAATTTATGTGGATGTAAATAAAGATGTTGTAGATGCGCCGAATTTTAAAATTTTGGTGCCCCGTTCGCTGCAAAAGAAAATCATTCAGCTAGTACACGATACGTTTACAGGTCCCCATATGGGTGTTTACAAGACGATAAAACGCATATTTTATTTGTACACATGGATGAGTGCTACAAAGTTGATTTCAAGTTACGTAAGGACGTGTAAAGTTTGTCAGGTCCATAAGGTGCAGCAGACTCGTAAGAAGGCTAAAACGATGATAGTAACTGAAAAGGAAGTATGGGAGAGTATTGTTTTTGACCTGAAAGGCCCACTGATACGGAGTACAAATGGTTTTACTTACATCCTAGTGGTGCTTGATAAGTAGAGTCATTGGGTTGAGTTGATTCCCCTAAGAAACGCTGACGCTAAAACTATAGCAAAGGCACTCATTGATGAAGTGTTTTCACGGCATGGCGTACCAGCGGAAATTTTTTCCGACAGCTCCAATAATTTGAGAGGACAAATAATGAAGAATTTATGCCTGCAATGGCATATCAAGGCTAGATTTCTGTCAGTCTATTCACCTAAGTCCAGCCTAGCTGAGCGGTGGATGAAAGAGTTAACAAAAACGCTAGCAATTTACGTGCAAGACGAAAAGTCGGGTCATAGAAATTGGGATTTGCGTTTGAAACAACTGCAGTTAGCATTAAATTCAGCAACGAATTCGGTAACGGGTTTCACCCCGAGTATGTTAGCAACAGGAAGGGAGTTACGAATGCCCGAAGCCCCTGTCGGTAAAGTACAAACGCACGAAGTTAATTACCCATTCCACATCTTAAACTTAACTTCACGCATGCGTGCGATAGTTAGGAGAGCTGTACGCAAACGTCAAGCAGCTAAGTTACATCGTGCTGCAAAGGCGGATAAACATAAAACTGGTAAAGAATTTGAAGTAGGAACTAAAGTTTACATACGAAATCACCCCAAACGTGACAAATCGCGCTATTTTATGAAGAAAATGGCACCAATTTACATCGGAAATTATGAAATTGTTAAAAAATTTAGTCCTGTAGCTTATCAGCTTAAAGATCTTAATACGGGTATTATTTCTCGTTATGTATATCATATAGATAATTTACGTGAACAGATTGAAGGTGAACGTTACCCAGTTAGTGAAGCAGATTCCGAAGAATTTTAAACTTAAATCTAAAAGTAGTTACTGTGTTTCTTCTGGGTCTTCTTTCGGCCAGCAGTACTAGATCTAAAATAATTTCGCATGCGGATCGTGAAATTGCTTGTAAACTGAAAGAAAAACATGTTGTATACAGATAACCAAGGTTCACTAGCGAAATTTCATTCGCCAAGTCAATTGAGGCAGCTTAGAAATTTTCCAGGTTAAGCTGCCATCTTCGAACTTTTCGGAATGAAAGTGATTCACGTGCAAGTCTCACGCTTCCCCTTAGTGACCGTTCCCTAGCTTCTTGAATCTGTTATTTTAATTGATGAATCAATAAACTGATGCTGTTAATTGTTTAAGATAACAATACTTGAATCGAATAATTAAAAACTAATTTCGAGTTGAACTTAACTAATTGTTACCGCGTTAGTCACATTTAACACGCGTTGTTACCGATGTTTGACAACCGATTTTGACGATTAAGATTTTGGAAGTAAAAATCTTTCTTAGCTAATGATAATAGTAACCGATGGTTAATGGTTACAATTTTTCAAGTGAATTTTCGTGAATCATGCACTTAGTTTTTTTTCTTGACTGTTTTTACACTGATTGATTGTGATTGTATTTTAAATGTTGAAAAATCGTTTTTGCTTCTGCATAATTTTCGTAAAAATGTTCAAGTAATTAAGTTTGCGTAGCGGGTTTTACGGGAATAATGTCTGATTTTTGACGCTCAAAGATTTCCCAGACCTTACAGAAAACGTTACTAATGCGCATAGGTAATGTCACCCTGCTGGAACAGTCAAACGATTAAATTATTAGCAGATAAAAAGCTCGAACGTCCCCATAGCATCCTTAATTTTAACTTGTTGTTAGTGCGCACCTTCTTGGTATTATTTTTGAATAATTTCTGAGAACTTTGATTATTTTGTATATGAAATAGCTTAACTTAATAAATAATTTTTCACTTACCTTAGCGAAGCGAGGGCGCTTCTTTTCGAGGGCGGGACCTCTGCAACGACGGTTTCCACAGCTTTCTCGTACTCCTTAAGCTAGGGCCTTAGTGGGCCTCTTTACCTTGATGCTATGGCTCCATGTTATCTATTCTGTACACTCTGTATCTGTATTGATGTATTCCAGTAATGCTATGTACTTTGTTGTATGGTCCAGTCCTTGGGGATCAGTGGTCTGGATGGCTCTGTCCTTGCCTGCCCCTAGGGGTAGCTGCTGCAGAGATGGATCATGGGATACCAGGATATAGTACAGGAAGTACCTTGCACCACCAGTGGCAACCCTTCCGAATGTCAATCTAGTAGCAGTCGCCGCTTGGCCAGTAGACCTTACAAAGCACTCGCCATTTCACAATTTTTACTCGCCACATACCAAATACGTCTTGTATGATGAAAGGTTTCTCTAATTTATGCATTAACAAAATTGTGCAATTCCAGTATTAATGCAGAAAATCCAGTTATATAGCCCTTATAAATCTGAGCATAACGCCGCAAACCGTTCGTCTCTAACTTATACGGTTCCAGAGATACCCCTTTTTTAGTGGCATGCTCTGTAGCTAGTCGCCGATTTGGCGAGTAAGGCTAAATTCCAAGTCGCCAACTGTTGATTTCCACTCGCCAAATGGCGAGTGGCGACCGACATTGGGAAGGGTTGACCAGTGGCAGGTACTGGCTGCAGCTCTAGGTACTTAAGGCCTTGCAGCCCCTTGCAGACTCACTCTGGGATCTAGTCCCTAACCAGCTAAGAACTCTTCCTGAAGTGTGCCACTCTGCTAGTAGCCCTGATCAGAGCATCCTTGAACCATTGGACAACATCTCCTGAGAACAGACCGCGTGGCCCTGGAATAAACCCTGAATTTACCATCCTTCTGGCGTTCTTCCTTGTACCGGGCATAGTGGGGTTGCACCTCACATGCCCGGTTCAGCGCGTTCAGCGGCGTTCGGTTTCTCGGGAACATTTCAACTTCGCTAACGCGCCGCTAGATGTCCCTGCATTGCTGGACAGGCTTCCTCTCGCCACATCTTGGCGGGAAAACGGACCCGTCACTACGCTTCATCCCCGAAGCAGAATATTTTCAACTGATCTGCGAAGCAAAAAATGGTCTGTGGGGAAAGAGAGGGTGGTCTGTGGACTGCAGGTAGAGTTGTGAAGGTGGAATTTTGCACTGTACAAAATATTTCAGTTAGGCTTAGGTTCATGAGCAAGTTTCTTGCAAGAACTTTTTTCAAGATCCTTTGTTAGTTGTTTTTTGCTACACAACTTGAGAACGACGCAACCTATCGGTCTGAGAATAGCACCATTCAAAAGCTCTCGAAAAAAACGGTTTAAATGGTGTATTTGAATGTTAAAATCGATCAATTTTTGACGAAATTATCGCAAAAAGAAGATCACGAAAGAAAAATATGGTACTGCCACACAGCCAGCCGTACTGTGATGTAGCGTCGTCCGTCGCTCTGATTCTGCTACAGGGCGCTTCATCTTTGTTCTCCTCCTAGAGTGAACACTAAATTGCCACGTGTGATCTTTGTTGTTTCACGATGGATGCCCCTCCTGATCCTCAAGTTCATCAAGCCCCGAACGTTGTAAATGTCCTGCCTTCGTTTCTGGACAAGTTCACCTCGATCCCTATTTGGTTTGTCAACCCCACCGTTCGTGTAACTATCATTCGAATTCTTGCTCCATTTGTAAGACAATCGATGAGGACACCTGGGCCTTGATTGAAATCAATCAGACAAACTCACGGATTCATTCTGCCCAGAAAGCCTGCAAAAATGCTATGGATCTTCTCGCTGGTCGTGCTGCGATGAAAAACACATCTGCTTCACTTCCATCTATTCCCGTCAGAAACTCACGAAGACAGAGGACCTCCGTACGAAAAATCCCCTACTTCACTCAGCAGTACCTTTGACTCTTTCGCCTGCCATTGCTCCTTTGGCTCTTTCCGCCACGGTTACCGTCCAGAGCCCCCGGTTCTGCCAACAGTGGTTGTTCCGCCACGGCTGTCTCCTGTTCCTTCCTCCTCGAGATGACAGCGTTTCGGGCCCAATATCTACAGACTCCAGTTCCCGGTTGGTTTCCGCTGCAACGTTGCATGCAGCCGCTATCTGTTGTGGACTTCAGCTGTCGCATCATGACCTCGCCGACTTGGTCCTAAACATTTTAGCTGTGCTGTCTGCAGTTCGCAACCTCTCTGTGGAAACTACTGCCGTTAGTGCAACTAACAACTCCCTTACTGCAGAAACTACTCTCCTTCGACGACAAGTCTATAAGCAGAGGGCCAGATTGATCCTTGTCAACTCCAAAATTCAGTTACTTTCTCCGTTGGCAGGTAGCCCAGGCCCTTCTTTTCTTGTCTTCACTAATCTTCTCTGTCGGTGACCCACAGGGTTCCATATGGCCGTTCCCATGTTACAGCGAAAAGCTTTCACAACACACGATATCAACCTCATGACCCTTGTCTCCTCCAGCTACAACTTCCCACGAGTCTCCCCGGACCTTGGGAATAACACTGAAACCTGCTGTAGCACCCTCTTCTTCGGGGCCTTTGCCTACTAGAGCAATGGCTACAGTTAAGGACTGTCTCTATTCGATCATGTGGTGTCAGGTTAGACGTCGCCGAAAGCTTCTCCTACGCTCAACAACTTTAGTGCATGTTCTGTTTGGCAATATGATGATGCCACTCAGTTCATCCCCATTTTCCCAGGCATTGTGCAATCTCCAACCACACCACACGACAGTTACCCTGTGTGTCATGCCGTACGCGAACCAAGGGGGTTGCCTTAGGCTTCTGCGTCCATCCATAACGACCGTTTCCTCCCTTCGCATGTTCATCCTTCTCAACTGCGCTGAGGAGCCGGAGCTACGTTTCTTCTGCCAATTTTTTTCTTCAAAAATAAGAAGACCCAACTACGACAACACAGACTGCCACAATTACACTATGCAACACGATAACTCTGCATCAAAGCTCCAATCTTCATCGAGACTCTCGTCCTCTCCATCTACCCAAAATTGAGACTGAACAACCCACATCCCAGTACGAATGTTAGCCGACGGTATACCATCGAGTACAGATGAAGACATACCGTAAATCGTGGATTAAACGCTCTTGGGCTTATGCAGTTAATTTGCCAAAAATAGGGAGGTGGGCTTTAAAACAAGCATTATCGATAATATAATCTTTCTGGACATCTATTACAGAAAATTCGAAGCTTTTGAACGATCTCTGAAAGACCAATCTTTACTCCTTTTAATTGCTGTGAAGAAGGGAGGAGGCTTCGGTGAGAGATGCCTTGTGCAGGTGCTAGGAGCAAAATAAAGGAAGAGTCCACTATTACTACAGGGAGGGAGAAGGAGCCAGTAAACATAGCAAGCAGTACTATCTTTATTCACATCATATAACTTTTACGTAATTTTTTTGTAGAAAAACGGCAATTTGAGGGGTAACTCCACCATTTCATGATTTTGACTTTACAGCATTTTAGGGGGTGGGCTTTAGCTTCAACTGGACTTTTAATACACGATTTACGGTAATGTTCCACCTCGTGTCCATGTTATCTTTACCTCAAACTGACTTGCAACCTTCGCCCTTGTTTCAAGGCTTCTTCATTCCACAGGCTCCCTTCACAACTTCAGTATAGTTACTTTTGGACTTTCCCTCCTTTGCCTCTGATCCGAGGCTCCGGCTCCTCGGGCACTCCTGAATTGAAGTATCGTTTTGCTTACTCCTTCACGGCCCTGCCGTTGTTATATTATTACTTTGTTCGTATTATATGTAACTATTATACTTGTACGTATATATGTGTATATGTCTCCGAAGGGACATTCTCGTCCCCTTTTGGCATGTGTTCCTTCACCTCCATCCTTCACCCTGCGAACTGCTGCCATTCTTGGGTGATCAAGCGTTCTAGCATTCGGTGGACCACCTGCCATCTCATCTTGGGCCTGGCCTTCTCTACTTTTCTTTCTGCCCATAAGCTGTTCTTTTAACTTCTTTTCATTCTTTAGGTAAGTGTCCATACCATGCTTTTTTAGGATTCGTTGTACACCATTGCTGACACCTTTCAGATAATAAATTCCAATCCTTTTCGGTCCATCACTTAGCTCAGTTGTTCGTCTCGCTTCCCTTTCCTTCTGCTTGTCTCTACACATTGTGACTGCCTCTCTTATCAGCTTCTTAACCCTTTGCGCGCCACTATTTATTCACAAATAAACCATCCCTGGCCATAATTTCCCGGTGTTAAGTACAAGGACTGACATATTCTGCTTGATAAAATTGTTAAAAACTGTGTAACAAACGTTTTTATGTGCAATTTGTTGTGTTTTAATGTAAACAAATGCACCCATTTTTTTGGTAGCAGGATTAACAGCACACAGGCTTCCAAAAATTATGAAAACAGTTCTGAAACTAACAACCAAACCATCACGAAAATTAATTGGACGTCATATGACGTTTGTGGCCTCCCAGAGACATTTATTGAGGATGTCATATGACGTTTGTGGCCCACGAAGGGTTTAGTACTCCCGGTGGGCATAGCAGCTTGATGTGTCTACCTTTCTGTTCCTCCAGATGTAGCCGTGCTTCTTTAATGGTGTAACATCTTTTCACAATCCTAACCAATTTAAAATAATTGCCAGGATTGAGTTTGTGAGGATTGTGAAAAGATCTTACACCATTAAAGAAGCATGGCCATATCTGGAGGAATGGAAAGGTAGATACACCAAGCTGCTGTACCCACCGGAAATACTTAGTAAGCTGATAAAGAGAGGCAGTCACAATGTGTAGAGACAAGCTGAAGGAAATTTGAAGCGATCAACTGAGCTGAGTGATGGACCAAGAAGGATTGGAATTACTGACCTAGGGTTCCCACCAACCTGGAAAACTCGGGGAATTTAAACTACCTTTCAAACTCGGGGAAAACTTGGGAAATTCTCTTGATTTTTTACAAAAAAAACCTGGAAAACTTGGGAAAAGTAAGATTTTAAATAGTGTATTTCCCATCTAAAAGCTTCAGCCTTTTTAACAAACCTGGCAAATGTGTGGAAAAAATTCCTTCCTAAAATTACTGTAAATAGCCTGGGAAATGACTTCATCCACTATAGAAAACCTGGAAAACTCTGGGAAATTGATTTCAGTATTTTGTTGGGAACCCTGTTACCTGAAAGGAGTCAGCTATGGTGTACAGCGGATCCTAAAAATGTATGGTATCAACACTTACCTGACAAATGGAAAGAAGTTAAAAGAACAGCTAATAGGTAGAAAGAATGTAGAGAAGGCCAGGCCCAAGATGAGATATGGCAGGTGCGAAACATTCTCAGACCCAACGAGGCTTTCAAAATGTCAGAAACACGAAAGAAGTTTATAGTATCCCATCCGGTGGGTGTGAGGCCACATACATGGGTGAGACAAGGAAAGGAATCCACACGAGAATGAAGCAACATCACGCAGACACAAGAAATAAATTGGAAACGAATAGCGTAGCCACCCACTGCATGGCGACTGATCATCCTATTGACTGGAGAAATACTAAAGCTCTTGGTTTCCAACACAAGGAGTGACTTGCACTTGCAAGGACTACAGTCTCTTGCTATCCAAGAATACGCTCGAATGGAGGCCAAAATTATGAATACAAGAACCATCGCACCCCATTGGTCATTTAGTCAAGAAAGACTAGTGCTAGGATCTGGAAGCATTGGAATGAAAGGAAGCATCATTACAGCGGACTACAGCAAGCGAAAAATTTCAAAACCACTAACAGCGATGTAGTAGTGAGAAGAAAAAGAACCGAACTTGAAGCCTGAAGAAGACAGATGGATAACAGTCCTATCTACTGATTATACGCTGTCGAGAATTCGCTAGATATTGTGTATACAAATATCTACCCCAAAACAAAACTTGTTCCCGCCAAGCTTTTCGGCCGTATGAAGTCATGATATCAAACGCCAAGCTGAAGCTAATCCTACCGAGTAATAGTTCGAAGGGTAAATGAAATAAATGAAAATTGCTGACTGCGCAATTTTCAATTATTTCATTTAACGTTCAAATTCTTAGTCTGTGGAATTAGCTTGACGTTTGATATCACGACTTCACACGGCCGAAAAGCTTAACAAGTTTTGTTTTTGGGTAGATACGAGGTCTTTTTTGTCCATTGACCCTTTTGATGAAATCCATTTTTTTCCTTAGTAATTGTGAGATAGAAACACTAATCTAGTTTTCTGGTCCATTTTTTTTGTTTTTTTGTTTTCATTACATTTTGAGGACAGCAGTCACCTTTTTTTTCATGTGATTAGTATTTCTTAGTACTGCTGTTCAATTTGGCTGTGTTCAGTTTGGCATTGTTGCATAATAACAATGTCTAAAACAATGTAAAACAATCAATTTGCTCGTTTAGAGGTCCCTAGCGCCTGAACCACTTGACCAATTAGAAGACTAGAAGAGGCCTTATGAAAAGGGCACATCTCCAGAGCAATACATGTAAAATGAGCTAAGAACCAGGTTTATTGACCGCATGGAAGAGTTTATTTTCGTGATTCAAAAAAAGCATTACTAGTAAGTAGTAATTAGGCAAATATCAACGTTATCCACATCATTTTTTCAACAAGAAAACGTTCCCCCCTATCTCGCCTCGCCACCTGGCGGTACATCTCTCGGCTCGAGGCGCAAACGAAGCTGTGTCACTAATAGTGACTTTTTATGTTGTCAGGCGGCCAAAGTCTCCAGATCAAACAAGTTTCATCATTTTCTGTCTCATTGTTCTTTATCCTCAGATGGCTGAAAATAGCCAAACTACCTTAGCTGTAATGTCTAGTGGTTGCCATGCTCGTATATATATTTTAAAGATCGGCATTTTACGTTGGGGTATCATGTTTATAGATAAAAATGTCAACTCACTCAACTGTTTTTGATGAACGTCGGCGAATTTTCAATCCAAATCGTGGACTTCTTCAGGCCGAAAATATATTTACGTTATTTAAATATAGACTCCAAGACTCGTACTAGAATCACTCGCAATAGCCACACAAAATCCACCACCATGCAACCTAACTAAAGGTGCCTTCGGCCAAATCAAAGCTCTCCTTCCCATCACCCACAAAACCGTAGCAGCACGAAGCACCAAAACTGACCCAAAAACTGGCCCAATCACAACAGGGGCAATAAAGCAATAAAACTTCAAAAACTTCAAAAATCAAACGAACACTGCAGAGACGAAGAAGCTTAGATGTAGTCCAAGTGTGTGTTCCAGATGTCGTGTAAATAATGTAAATATATTTTTGGCCTGAAGAAGATCCACGATTTGGATTGAAAATTTGCCGACGTTCATCAAAAACAGTTGAGTGAGTTGACATTTTTATCTATATATTTTATCTTAATGTTATCGTTTATCTTGGCGGGCTACACACTAGCGTGCTTTTTGAAAATGAGTGTGGTACAAAACGAACAAGTAGCTCCTGATTGTAATGTACACGTTCATTGTAAAAATCTGTATTGTTTATTTCTGAACATTCCTGGCCAAACTTTGGAAGTACAGCATTTTTAATGCCCAGATTTGTTATTTTTGTCTAAACCTCCAAAATTTTAAAATAAATCGTTTTAGGCCTATTCAAATGAAATACAAGGAATTTTTTTTATTTTTTTATTTTTAATAATGTTCTGAATCTAGAAGTTCGATTGAAACCAAACCCACCAGTTGTGGGAGTTAAGCGTATATTTAGAATTTCAAGTAGGGGCTCACCTTAAGAAAGCACTGTAGGGTATTACGGTAAATAGATGATCGTTTAAACCTAAATTGTCGTGCAAGAATCCGTTGAATTGATTGTCTAAAACACCCGTAACCGGTTGACACAGTGGTATTTCAAAGACATCTCCAAAACAACAACACAATACCACTAACGAAGAACAAACACAGTTTCCCAATAACATTTTTAGAGTTTAATATCAATTAGCTCTCACCCATAAAGATCTCTACAGACAGACCGTTTCGCCCTTGTTTGGGCTCGTCAGTAGAGAATACTTTGTGGAGGAGAGCTAGGCTACGCTTGCTAGGGCAGATGACAAAGGCAAAATGAATACGGTTTCAGCAGACGAAATAGAAGAAACGTTGCATGTTTGGGGCTCCATTCTACTGAATGTTTGACAACCAAGCCCAGGAAGGGAGCCTAGAAGTATTCTCTACTGATGAGCCCTAACAAGGGCGAAACAGTCTGTCCAGAGATCTTTGTGGGTGATAACTAATTGATATTAAATGATCAATTGGTAAAAATTGTCCTAGGCCTGGGTGTCAACCATTCAGTAGAATGGAGCCCCAAACAAGCAGACGTTTCTGCTATTTCGCTTGCTGAAACCGTAATCGTTTTCGCCCTTGTTATTTTTGGAGTGCTATCTACTTCAGAATTATCACCCAAAACTATGAAAAAAGTGGTTCACATCACAACATCGCTCGTTGAATCCAAATTTGAACGAGTTTTTTCATAGTTTGGGTGATAATTCTGAAGGAGATAAGAGTTCTCCGAAAATTTAATTGTTGAACTCCGTTTGTGTTTCGTTGGTGGTGTTGTCTTGAAGAATTGATTCTTGCATGACAATTTTAGATTCAATTCAATTCTCTAGGTTCATGAAGGAATTCTGCATAATCCGAATTCGCTTGTTTGGCATCACTAGTGCAGCCCAGTAAGTCGCAAAGGAAATAATAATAATAAAAATACGCAAATCCCAGTTTTTTTCTATTTAATCGCGTCGTGTGATAAATTTTGAAATTGCCCTACACTACTCCACGCCATATTCAATGGATTTCCTGCAACGTGGGAGTGTGTGGTTGTATGTCTTGGCGAGTAGGAATTTCGGCTGGGGTTGCTTCCATCCACACACATTTCCTTCGAAAGCAGTTGAGACTCGTCTGCCGACTGATCAGGCGATTAGATTCTGTTTTCGCCCCAAGAGTATGGGTCGGATGTGTTGGAAATCGTGCAACAGTTGTGTTATTGGGGAAAAAATCTGAATTGACTTGGTTTCTGGGGATTTGTGCTACCAATGAAGGAGTCATTGGATTTATTATGTGACGTATCTCGGTCTTTGGCTGCGATGCCTATTGAGCCTGCTGGTAACATTGGTGTGTGTCTTCACGTCGCATGTACCCATATGAGCCGCTTGCGCCTGTTTCATCTGTGGATTGGGAATAATGGGGCCTTTTGTTGCATGGCTTGAGGATCGGTAGGTCGTGTTTGGGACCTACGCAATGCTGGCATTATCGATGTTGGTTAGGGTCCACTCTGCAGGGCATTGGCACGCAGGGTGATTGGCTACCGGAGTAGACAGTTAACATTGAAAATTCATTATCCATTAACACCTAAGCTTTTCAGAATAGCTTAGGTGTAGTGGTGGCAATTAGCGACTTTTAAAGAAACCGAATAACCGGTTTTTTTTTTAATATGGTTGGTTAACCGAAAACCAAAAAATTACATGTAAAATAATATTAAAAAAAAACTAATTACGGTACTCCTTTTCGTTTATTAGCAGAATAAAAAAAAAATGAATATGATGGGTGATCATAAGCCTATTGCATTGGCTATGTAGTAATAAAACCATTTACAATTATCTTGCACATTTTGTGTTTGAAAATCAGCATATCAAGCAAGGTTTTCTAGCAATAATGCACTTCATTTAGCTGTCATTGAACAGCACACGAAGACAGTCTTTCGTACTTTACCGATGTAGCACGCACATAAAATATTTACAAACTAACTTTCCTACGTTCGGAAACTGCAGCGTTTTCTTCCCCCCTGTACAACCTATTTCTATCAACATAAGCTTTGACAATAAAAAAAAATAGCTGGTATCAGCTATTTTAGTAGTGTTAGTTTCGTTACTGCAAGTTTATTTATGTTGGCGCATTCTCAGTAGGGCCAATGTAGAATAAAGCTTTGCCGTGTGGCATCCGTTTTCGTGGGTTAGGCATATTGGCTGGGCGAGTCCATTCTTCAGGGGCGTGTAGGGGAACGGGGGATAAGACAGCAACATTAGATTCGGATTCGGTTTCGGAACGTAATCGGATAAGTTAGTGATGAATCCGCACTTTCTGAATGGGGAATTTTTAGATTCGATTAACAGAATGAATCCCAAAATTCAAATCCGATTAACCGTATATTATATGGTTACCGGTTAACGTAGCCACTCCCACTTACGTGTGTCTGTGCGTGCTTTGGCGGATAGTTTGGGAGGCCTTGACATCTGCGGGATTTCCTGACAGTGCTTTGCCCGGGTTACGGTACATCCGGGGCCTGCTGTAGGGGTCACACTTTGTGCCGTTGGCTTTCTCCCGCCATGTTTAGGGCCTCAACAAGGGGTTGGTGCCAAGGCTGGTTGGGTGGAAGAAAGCGGGGAAAGAATGCAGTCCAAGGCCTGCCTAATTGCAGGTGAGTTGGCTGGCTACGCGCTTAGTTTTGGAATACATCCCAGAGAATTTTTTCTCGCAGGAGAATCGAAGTTCTCAGAGTAGATCCCAACGAAACTGTTACATTTATTTCCCTCCCTCCTCCCTGGTGCCGGTGTTTTGGGCCAGCCGGAAAAGACTGGTATGGCAGCACGACGGAGCAGAGAGATGGGCGATCGTAAGTGACGTAAATATTGCATAATATAAGAAGATAAGTTGATGCAAATGTGGAAGATCAAAGAGCCAAACGCAAAAGGGGCATCCCAATTGTAGCACAGGTTCGTCGGATTCTACTCTGAGAACTTCAATTCTCATTCGTAGCATCCTTCCTCAACTGTGTTGCTATTTGGGATCCTTCCCTGCCCTGCGGCGCTTTGTAACCTGTTGTTTTGCGCCATTTTCATTTGGAAATGCATGCATATCTGCATCACTTCCGCCTCTACTTCCCCTTTGTTCTGCCCTGTCTACTAACCGCCACTCTCTTCTTGCCGCTGGCGTGAACGGTTGTGTGATCGGCTCCTCCTCGTCTATACCACTATCCGGCGCTCGGGACGAGGGATTGTCCCCGTTTCCCCGACCATCATCATTGCTCCTGCTGCGACCTCTTTGGTTATTGAGCCTATCCGGTCCCCTGCAGGGTCCGCTGCGGAGCCTTTCTTCGGCCATCCTGCTTGTGTCAAGTTTTCTGCTTTAGCCGCCACGCTGTTCACTTCGTTGGGACGCTGTGCTTACCATCTGCTTCTGGCACTAGCCTCCGCAACGTCCGCCTCCGCTTCGTGATGCCACGAGCAAAGGGGATGCACAGCATTCAAAAGCCTCCGCGCAGCATTCCTTGGGATGGGCTGCCTCATTGCCTTCTATCGGCTTTCACCAAAAAAAAAAGTTCCTCATCCGCGGCTCCCCACTGCGCATTGCTTCTGCGTAGCCCTTTTTGGTTGAGCCGTTTCACTGCTTACTGTCGGATTGCGCCTTCCTTTCCTCCAAGTCTTCACCACCTGCGCATCCTACTGCGCGCAACCCTCTTTCTGATATATATTCTGACGATGAAAGTTCGTCTTTCCTTGAACTTTCGTCCTATGCAGCTGTGCTATACGCTGCTCCTCAACTGATCTGATCCTTGTGTCCATTCTCCAGCATACCTTCATCCTCATCACGGATCCACCGGTCCTTAGGACCAACTGCTTTCACTATCCTCTCCCAGTTGACGTTTCGCACCCGGTTTCCTCTGCTCCACCCTTAGGAGCGGATAGACGGAGAACCGATCCATCTTCAGACTAGGATGCTTCTATTTTCACAAGTGTTCCACCACCGATTGGATGTTTTCCCGTCCGTCGCTCCTCTCCATCTTCTTCCCGTCCGTCCTCTTTGCGATCCGCGCTCATCCGCTTCTGCAGGATGTCTTCCAGGATTCTACCGGTTGAGATTCCGCTCCCGGCCATACTTTCTACAGTCTTTGGATCCGCAGACCGGAGGGCCACTCCGTCCTCCCCTAGGATCGGGATAAATCCTCCTGCCACGGTGATACATCGTCGGTCCGGACGCATCCCTACTCACTGATCCTCTGCTGTTCGACAAACCCTCAATCCGCTGTCCGCTGTTTTCCCGGCGTTTAAATTCAACACACACGCCAAGTACAGCATCACTGCAGACAGCGGCCCTCATCGTATTCCATGGTCCGCAACGCGCGCCATCCATACTACCTTTTCCATTTTCCGCCGCCAGAAGGGCAGCGGGCCGTCCTTCCTCTTTCCTTCGCCAGAGGGCGCCACCTTCTATTGCCACCGTCGTTGTGCTTTCAAATTTGAAATAGCAGCTCGCCAACCGCGACTCCGCCAGGGCGGACCATTCGTCATCCGCAGACTCATCACCCCCCCCCCCCCCCCCAAAAAAAAAAAACTATCTCCTCCGTTACAACCGGGGACCATCAACGTTCCGTCAACAACACGGTGCAAGTGTCTTGGTTTTGCATTTCCTTTGCCGAAGCCTAGAACCGATCCCCATCCATGTTGTCAGCGCCATCACCTTTACGATGGCCTACGGAAGCGATGCAAGATCTGCGTAACAATCTTCCCCCAACGCTGGGCATTAAGTAGAAAGCATCACCTTCAGTCTAAACAACGAACAGACAGGGCCCGTTGCCAACGTGCTACGGCTGCTGCATCCACTGCTGGATCTCGGTCCTCCTCCTCCAACACAACACACCAAGACGTCTACAAAACGGTCATTGATGCCGCTTTCACCTTCGATCCGAGGCACTGACTCTGCCGTCCGTCCTACCAAGGGACTGAGGATACGGTTCTCACTGAGACCATCCACCGTGACTTCAAGTTCGTCCTACAGACCGGCTATTAACACGCTCTCTGACGAACACAACTCATCCCTCCGCTACTGCGTCGCAAGGACACCGGCGTCCCAGTTCGGTTCCAACGCCGCTCACTAGTTCCATACCAGCTGTGTCAGGTAATTCGGGTATCAAGGCACCACCTTGTGTCCCGAAGAAATCCAGCGTGCAAATCCGGTCGGCCGTCAGGATTACACAAGTTACTCAGCGATTCGCACCACCAGCTTCTCACCGCAAGCTTTCTTCTGTCTACGAAACTCCAGTTCGGCCAGCAGACTCGCAAGACATCGGGGGCCACCCTCCGATTCCTCCGGCACTGAAGCAATCCCGACCCCCCCCCCCCCCACTCGCTCCCTTTTCCGTTGCGGGCTATCCTCCGGTGAAGCACTTTCCAGGGGATTACACCTTTCCCCTACTGAGATAAAGAGCCTACAGTTCAACATTGACTTTGTTCTATAGTTTGTACAAAAATCCTCCTCTGACTATTCCGACCTCCGGCAATCCGTGGCAGACCTACCACTCCTCCGTCAATCCGCAGCAGCATCCCCTTCTGGCGGAGAATTGCCTTCTTCGCGCAACTAATGAAGCCTTGACCAACGAATTAGAGGTCGTGAACCAAAAATATCATTCCCAGCATCTCAACTATGTCCTACTCAAGGCACACTATAATTGGGTCTCGCCAATCCCCAGCTCGCCGCAGTGGCACGCATATTATTGTGCAGGTTCGCGGACCCGGCGCCTCCGTTCTGCGCCCTTTACATTAGGGACACCTCTTTCCCCACGATCATCCGCTCGTGAAACACCAACACCATCTCCGGCTTCGCTTCACTGGACGGCCCTATCCCCTCTGCCATCGCCTTTTCAAGACCCGTCCGCGACTGTGCCGTCCGGCCCAACAGAGCCATTCGAGCCTGGCACACCTCCGCTCCCACCTGCGGATCTCCCTGCCGTCACCTCCACTGGACCTCCGTCCCACTTAACAGCAACCACCAATAGCGTCGTCCCACCGGCCGGCGACCCACACAACCTGGCTTTATCCTCACCCTCCGTGTCCTCCATACCGTTGCCATCACCTACAACGAACACGTCCAAGGATCTCCCTTCAGGGCCTCGCCCTCTATCCTCAGCAGCACTCTGGCAGCAGTCCACCATCGTTCCAGCCTCGCCAACCTTCTCACGCTATTCCGTATGGCAATACAATGCCACTCCCATCTTATTCGCTGCCTTTCATGACATTCAGCGCAATACTAAAACAGCAGAGGGTGACATGCCTTGCTTCCCTTGTCGTTCCGAGGCGACGGGAGTGGCCTTCGGATTCCACGCAACGCCAGACTAATTCTGACCCTACCTTCAGATCTTGGCTTTCATCTATCCGGTCTCCGGTGAAGACGCCCACTCATGACCGAACTTACTGTCATTCGCATCCGTCTCGCCCGAACTTTCTGTATCCTTCAACCATCTTAACCGTTGACCTCTTGTGCGTCGCAACACATTCCATAGTGCTTCCATTTTTTCGGATGTAGCACTCTCCCTTTAACGTCCCTCCCACGTCGGGACCCGCAGTATCCTTTGGGATCAACCTCAACCGCCACTACGTTACTTGGCTGTTCTTTCTATTCCACGTGAAGCAAAGACCTTTCTACCACCCTGGTCCCACTTCATCTGCGGATTCAGCGTCCGGGCCATCCCACGCCTCCAGTTGCAACCAACACAACACTCCGCCATGATTGAAACGTTTCTCCTGCACTTCTCGCCTATGTGCCGCCGAACTATCCTGCCTTCAAGCATCCGCTCTGCCGTTCCAGGCCACCCAACCTTCGACTTCCCACAAGGTAAGAGGATTCTGAAAATTCCATAGCGGTTTTTACTTTGAAAATCCATCCCACTTGTAAAGTTTAGGACTAAAAACACGCACAATTTCAGAAAGTAGAATACCCTACCAGTATTCCTTGCGAATTTTCGACAGACTGGGAACGTCTGTCATCATCAGGCACTACAACACTCTTGAAAACTATTGTTTACATTCCCTTCATCTTTTGAACTCTGCGTTCCAACATGGCGTGGCCTCCGGTACTTGTTAGGCTCACTGTCCCACTGATCTAAGAAGATGTGAAAATTCTTCCCTCAGGAGAAAACGGATTCCCAGGTTTGAGGGGCCCTGCGTGTTCATAAAGTGCACCTTTCTCCCTAAATGCTGCTGGATTGCGAGTGACTGCAGTCCTCTCAGATGTCTGTCAAAAGGGGAACTTGATTTTAGCAGGGTGGATGTTCTCTCCCATCCTATCTTATGTCTAGTTTCTCTGTGATGGGTAGCAATGCTGTTTTCTTTCACTCCATTCCGTGTGTCGGCCGTATGCTGTTTTACCCTTGTTCGGACACCTTTTCTCGTTTCACCAATATAAACAGCATTGCACCCATCACATGGAACCCGATATACTCATTCTCTAGTATTTTTGATCTTGGCCAAGATATCTTTCTCTTCATTTTCTTCTCCATCTTTCTTCCCGTTGACTGCCATTCTTCGTTTATTTTGGAGTACAGCTTTTAGATTGTCACCGTTTCTAAGGTAGGTATCGAATCCCTTCTCTTTTAATATCTTTTCGACCCTACCACTCGTTCCTTTTAAATACGTCAGGCCTACTCGCTTTTTGCTCTCATGCTCTCCCCCCTGGTATTCTTTCTTCTTCACATTGCGCATCCTAACGGCTGTCTTCATCATCCTCGTTAGGAGCCCCGGGGGATATCCTAGCTTAATATACTTTCCTTTTATAGACTGCAAATGTGACTGCAAGTTCCAAGTTCGACGAGATTTTAACAACCCTGTGGAATTGACGTATTTAAAAGGAACGAGTGATAGGGTCGAAAGGATATTAAAAGAGAAGGGATTCGATACCTACCTTAGAAACGGCGATGACGCCTTCAAAAAACAAAAAAAAAAACCCTTTCTGCACTCCCGATCTCACTCATATCAGTAGCGGACGAGATTTGATCCTTTGTATCCGCCTCCACCGTCCGCGGACGATCATCCTCCGCCCTCGAGTAAAGGTGGTGGGGATAGCAGACTGGTCCTCATAATGGCACTCAGTGCCTGGGGCAGCCGACTCGTACCGCGGGAAACAAACTTGGGCAGTAATGGGATCCTCAACTAGTGAACCTAGCCCCCCTCCGGGTGACAAAGTCTGCTAGTGTAAATAAGGTAATATATATTTTCGTCGGCTATAAAAAAACTAAAATTGCAGGGCTTGAACCTGCTTAATTTTAGTTTTTATTGCCTAACCGAAAATATACATTACCTTCATTCCCGCCCAGGCCTCCCCTGTAAACGCGGTCTCGTATCAGACGCTCGTGGTGAGGACACCTTAACACCACCGAAGAAAAAACCACACCAGAAGAACAATCGTCTATATGGCGATTTCACTTTAAAATGTAAATAATGTATGTTTTTTTAGGCATAAAGCCGAAACCCTTTCCAGCTTAGTTGTGTTTTAGATGTTGTCAACACACGATATTTTTTATTTGTAACAGGTGACGACTTTGCTTATTTATGAAAAATGTCCGATGTTCAAACCAGTTTAAAATCTAACCTAAACTGCACTTAGCCCTTTAAAAAACTAGCTGGAACATTTAATCTTTTGATTTGTGCACTTATTGCATTTTGGTAAATTTAACTTCTTGCCATGAACCCTGCCGGAGGAGCTCCAATGTTTATGTTTGTCTATTTTCACGGACCCAGTGTATGATTTTATGTTTATTTTTTATAGCATCTCCATCCAAACTCCGACCGTAGTGAACCTCTAAAAACGTAAACAAACTAGCTTTCCTTCGTTAAAAACATGCCTTGTATATAGCAATCCGTTTCCCAAAGTCAAATGTTTATTCTGTGCATTACACTTCGTTCCCCCCCCCCCTCCTTCAATAGTTGCGATGCATCACATCGTAGTTTATTTTAATAGGCCAAAAAAATCACTTTGTTATGAGTTGAAAACTCACTTGCACATTCAAAGCCAGGCCTCTAAGTTTCCAAGTCGGCAATTCCCTTTGTCAATTCGAATCTATCCAACCAAAACACTGCTTCAATTCCGTCAGCCAGTCAGAGCGCTCCAGCTACCCCGGTCGTCCGCGCCGCCACTACAACTTCCGGTAGTGACAGCTCGGCCGATCTAGGTCAGTCTCTCTTCCTCCAAGATGTCCGCCTCCTCTTCCCCGCACGTCCCCTCCGCAGCTATCCTCGGCGTCCGCGCCGACTTCCGGTAATGAGTATATAACCCCAAACCCAGAGACACTCGTTAGCACAGCTCAAGGATTCTCAAAGCTAGAGGTCACTACACCGGTCGGGAGTGGAGATGCCGCGGTCCGATTGTTGCCATGCCGGACAAAGGTAGTGGTTCGTATCGTACTTAGTTTAGCTTTAAAAGTTTATTTTTTGGAAACTCCATTCAAAATTTATAGTTTAAACTTAACTTAACCTCGTAGATTTAGAAGGTAAATTTATGGTGCGTCAAGCCAAACGGCATTTCGGACGTTGGCGGCCGTAATTTAAGGGTTCACGGTCCCTTACTAAAAACCAGCTTTCATTATTTTGTTTTTTTAAACGCAGTTTAAAGTAAACAGGGGCGGTTTGATCTTCGTGGAAGGTTGCTTTGATTAAACACTCGGATCCACTTTATATGTAGCCGAGGCTTTATAATTTAAGGAGTTGACTTATCAACAGCAACTCTGGGAGGTTTAATGCTTAGTTAATTCACGGTTGAAACATAACTGTTATTTAGGTCTACTATTACTAGACAGCCTCGGCTGTTCGTAATTTAGAGGGCTCTTTTGCGAAATCCCCTTGTGCCTACTCAACTCACTTTTTCTATTTGAAATTGTTTTACGTGAACCTCGTGTTGGTTCTAGTGTCGAATTTAATGTAAATTCCCCCTGTATTTTATAACCTAAACTAGGTGTAAAGTTACCAAATGTAATTGTAGTGAGATATTTTTATTCATGTTTGTTTAAAATAAAAGCCAGGAGTTTTTCTTAAACGTCCGTCAGTTTATTCGCTCGTTGTTTGCTAGAAGTTAATATGTAAGATAATTCTCTTAAAACTTAGCTTAGCTAGCCTTTTCCCACCTTGGTGGCAGCGTTACCGCTTATTATTACAGTTAGCCTACAATATTAGGACATGTGTAGCTCCATCCCCTACGCCGGGACTGTAGCTGTTGTGCTTGTTTGAAACAAAAAGTACCCAAAGTAATAGTAAGAAGATCTAGTTACACCAGGCGACCGGCGATGTTACAAGCACCTACTCCGTCGTAGCATCCGCCGTTACAAATGGTGGCAGCGGTGGGATGAACAGGTGCTGTTCCTTCAAGCGTTTCCCCCCTGCCATGCTACTATGCCATTTGTGTTGAACAATTCTTCAACAACAAAGATGTCCGTGACTCCGAAACCATAGTCACAGAAGTAGACGCCCGCATTGTAGTCAAAATCAATGCCGAAGCAGACGTCAGCATTGCCGCTAA
>JAHWFP010175814.1:0-15627 GCA_023313725.1 Lithobius niger | reverse complement strand
GGTTTCCCTTTTCGGTGGCCACAGAACTTTGATAGTTTTGTGTTTGAAAAATTTAAATGGTTTCCCTTTTCGGTGGCCACAGAACTTTGATAGTTTTGTGTTTGATAAATTTAAATGGTTCCCCTTTTCAGTGGCCACAGAATTTTGATAGTTTTGTGTTTGATAAATTTAAATGGTTTCCCTTTTCAGTGGCCACAGAACTTTAATAGTTTTGTGTTTGAACTTCAGTTAGTTTATTGACTGATTTTGTAGAGAATGCAACTTCGAACAACAAATCAGTTTGTTACCGCGTGTATTTTCTTGTTAAGTAATGAGCAAGTAAAGTAATTAAGTAAGCGAGAATTAGAATTATGTTTATTCACGAGCCAAAGCACGAAGCCGCACACTCGAAAACTGTTATGTACAAAGGGCACTAAAACTACACTACTAGCTATGTGACACAACGCAACCAACAAGCCAGCTATGCAGTACAACACAACCATAGCCTCAAAACCATTTCAGCACAAGTCTACCGCGTACAAGAGTCACAACACAACATACAAGAGGATACATATAAGAGGCGCATACAACAATAAATACAACAATACAGTATGTGCCCACACCCCACAAGAGCTGGTGACCGCTTATAGCATGTAGGGTACCATACAAGAAAGTTTAAAACACATTGCACAAAAAGAATAAGTCGCTGCAAAACTTTACAACATACAAGTAATAATAAAACTATTGAACTATAAACACAAAACTAATTATAAAATAATGTGCCTGGGAATTTAATGGGTTGACAAGGTGAGACATACTTATTGCGAAAGATAAAGTTTAGCTTAAAATCTTGAATAACTTTTCCGTAGAGTTAGTACTAAGTCCGAGTAGCCATTTAAACAAAGATTTTTGGAAAGGGTAAATCTCAACAAGTTCTTTTTAGTTGTTTGGTACACTGTTGTACAACTTGCTGCCAAGGAAATAGCTGCGTTTATGTAATCTTTCTTTATTGACTTTAGGCTCAATGACGTAGTTCTTCGTTTCACTCCTAGCAGGGGCAGGGGGTCTATTCCGAGCTTTTTGCATATCGCTTTTCCATGGGCTGTTGATTTTTATTGCCTCCGCTGACGTCACAATGCAGCTCAAGAGCTTACCCACATGCGCACAAGTCAAACTGGAAAGGTTCCAGTGTGCTTGCTTCCAGTGATGTCACTTAAGGATCTGGTGAACAACCATTGCCCAACCTTCCTATACATTGTCGTTCCTTCGATCTTGACTCCTAGTGTGGTGCGTAGTTCGTAAGTAAACGAGTTGTAGCGTGAGTGTTATTCCTCCGAAAACGAATTATAGCTCGACACGCATATAAAATGGCGAAGTGGTAGAATACCTATAGCTGCTGAAAAAAATAGGTTGCGAATGTTCATGTTGTCTTTTGAACGTCATTACTCTGACAATCTGTTTTTAAAGCTTGATAAGTGTTATAAGTGTTATTGAACTGTTTTTCTGTTATAATTACAATGACGACCATGCTTAGGAATATTTTTGGAGCGAAGCTCCGCTATGAAAAAACACTCCAATGGAATCTTAGACCGCGCATCACGCGAAAACGACGGAGCCAGCATTCGATGGTTTGTCTTCGATTCGATAACCCCGAAATGGACGCCATGTTGGATTTTGAATTCTCGCTGCGAGTAGCTATTTATTCTACCGTCGTTTGATCACTGCCACAAGCTGTTCTTTGTGCGAGAATAACAAATTTTGGAAATAGCGTGAAATGACAACAATGTTGTAGCAATGCTTAAAATTACTGCAGTACTTTGTTCTTCATTAGTATTATTATTTATAATACATTTAATTTGTTACGTATTGCCGCATTCATTTAGTAGAAACTGGAACCAAATCGTAAATAAATAACGGTGGACTAGCAAATATCGTTCGGCGAGCGAGAAGGTCTCGTTGCGTAAACGCGCCCTAAGAAAGTGCAACCGTCGGAGTGAGCGAGTGGCGGAATTCTTTATAATAGTATTCATCTTCAAATTTACGTACTTGCAGGAACGTAACGGCGATTCTGTTTTACAAGTGAAATGACCTTCGTTTGAACAAAACAACATATAAAACTGAAATAAAAAGTATACTTGCTATTTCGCAGCTCACCTATAATTTCGGCCAATTTTTCAAAAGTAACAGCCGTTAATTCATATTTTATCCACAATTACTAGATTATTTTACTTATCTTATAATCGATTGCAACAAGGATGGACCTGAAATTTACAAAGAATATGATCGACTAGTGCCAATGATGCAGATGAAGAGCTACAAAGAATAGCATCGACTGGCACCAAGGATGTAGCTGAAGTCCTACAAAGAATAGAATCGGTTGGCACCATGGATGCAGATGAAGAGCCGCAAAGAATAGGATCGACTGACACCAAGGATGCAGTTGAAGACTTAAAAGAATAGGATCGACTGACACCAAGGATGTAGATGAAGACTTACAAAGAATAGGATCGACTGACACCAAGGATGCAGTTGAAGACTTACAAAGAATAGGATCGACTGGCACCAAAGATGTAGATGAAGAGCCATTAGGGAATAAGGCTAAGAAGAGGATAATGGATTTAGGAACAAGGATGGGATTTCGATGACTGATTGACTTACTTGTTATCTGGCTTCAAAGCCAAGTCATGTCTCTGATGAAACAATATTTTTTAAATGATTTTGTACGTACTCGCTTTTATACCAGGTCCATTACCATATGTATAATTTTCGTCAGTCTTTGTGTTTTTCAAAGCTCATCGACACTTAAATACCTCGCATTTTTTTTTTCTCGGAAATGCCACGCTAGTTGGTTTCCGAAAGACGCTATCCTTACTTGCTGCTACTCATGTGCACGTGCTGTCTGGGCCCAGGTGCAGGGGTCCGGGATCACCCTAATCAGTTTGTTTAACGTTCGTTAGCGCCGTATCCGACGAACTTGGTCCCCATCTCACGCGCTCCCTTGCACTCTAATTTAATTGAAGCTAATGGCAAGGGATTGGTTTGCAGCTGCCATTCCACCAAATGGATACCCCGGTCGTATGGCCAGTCGCTCCACTGGTCAGTTGGTTTGGAATGGGGTGCGAATGAGCCGCTAGCGAGCGAGACTTTTTTTTTTTTTTTTTTTGGCGGGACCTTAGCCGTCACAACCAATTCTTAACCTTCGCAGGGCCGTGACACAAATGGGGGGTTCACTTCGAATCTTTTAACCGGTTTATTCTTGAGTAAAACGTAATTGATGCGAGTTGCGCAAATTGACCTGCAAGAAAATTAACTGCGTGTTTGAACAATTGGCCTGTAGAGTAACGGTAAAGGGGAGGTATACATGCTTTGTTTTTGTTGTTAATGGCTGAGCAAGAGAGTTCGTGTTCGCCTGAAAAAGGAGTTTGTGCGTGTCTTTGCCCTGTTACTTGCATGTGTCTATGTTTTTGTCTGTTTGGCAAACGGGAACATTCGCTCCAGTCCAGACAGTCAAGACTGTCAGGTGCCAGGGGCCCACCTGCGTTGGGGGCCCCGGCCCACCCATCAAATAAAAGTAAACTTAGAAATTTCAAATCTCAACATGTCTGTGCACGGACAGCACCTCGCCCTGGGAGTCAGATAGTGACTTTCGAGTGTCTACAACTACACGGGAACAAGAGGACAGTTTGGAAGCTGTCCAAAAATTGTCTTTCGAATTCATCAGTTAATACTTGTGTTTGTGAACTTAAAGCCTCTTAATATTTATTTACTGGTGTGATTTTGGGAAGGAAGTTTCCGTAAGATTTTTTATTTGGTGTTTTGAATGTGTAAGAGCCACACACTTGTGCCCACCAGATTTTTTTTTAAAACAAAAGTCCGACACCCAAGTTGATAAGTAATTATTTTCTACCGCCTTGAAAATCTGTGGCTCTCAATACATTAAAAATTCCAAAAAAATAAAAAAAGCTTTCACAGCCCTTACTATCTCCTTCCCTAAAATACACGTCTTGCACTTGTACCCACCACACCAGTGATACAAAGTTGCCCACCAGTGACTTAACTGCACTAAATTGTCTTAAAATCATTGCTGACACTATATTGGGTCCAACGTGAAGCATTTTGCCTAATTTTAACGTGGATTTTCAAAAATTTTCTTAACTTCTGGGAGTATCCCCCAGACCCTCCGCCCTGGGTTGCACTGTAATCAATGTCTCCCGCGCAAGGGCCCACCTGTTGGACTGTGCTAGGGGCCCACCCTAGTTTGTACACACGCCACTGAATCGCTCGGCCTGAAATGGTTCGACGTTTTCTTCTGGTCGTGTCAGTTTGGTCTTTGCAGTTACTCTCGAAGGTTCAATTATAATAATAATAATATTAATAATAATAATAATAATAATAATAATAAATGTTCGGCCACAGAATTGAGGCAAGGAAGACGGAAGGGTCTCGGAAGAAACCACTAACACCGGTCCTGTGGAAACAAAAGATGGCAGCATCACAAATACGGGCGCTTAAGAAAGGTGGACAAATCAACACGGTTAAGCAGAGCCCTAAAAACACCCAGTGACGTTGCGGAGACAACTGCCTCTGGGAGGGCGTTCTATGGTGCAACCACTCTGTTGGCAAAAAAGTACTTACGACAATCCGGGTTACACCTAGAGCTACACAATTTGAAAGAGTGGCCGCGGGTAAAGTTTACCGGACTCAACTCAAAAAAAGGAAGATCCAAAGGAACTAATCCATGAAGGATCTTGTATGTAAGGATTAGGTCCGCCTTTAGGCGCCTAAGCTCGAGTGATTCCAAACCAAGTACCTTAAGACGATTCCCTGGAGATAGTTCGCGTAGCCCACAAACTGACCTTGTAAAGGAATGTTGTACCCCCCCTCCCCCTCCCTTATCAGTCTGACAATTAATTAAGTCCAAAAAGTAACGGAAGTAGATTTCCATCTATTAATCAAAGCCTGTGAGAAAATACCTACTTTGCTTGAAGAACTGTTCAGACTATATACTTGAGTGGTCTGCAGTGCATTGCTCAATAACAAAAACGGAAGCTAATTTCAGTGAAGGGAAGGTGATATCATCTACTTTAACGAGCCGATCCCATTCTCAACTTTGTGAATCGTTACCAGTTTTGGTTTTTGATACGAGACCACTTTTTTTCCCGTTTCAGTGCGCTACTTTTTGTAAACTCTCTCTAGGATGATTCATCTCAGATATTTCGACAGGTTTGCTGTAGGCGGTATCACAATCGATGCTGCTACTCGATGCTGACGAATTGCTTACTCGATGGATGTGTCTAGCATTCAGACTAATTCTCTGTTAAATACTAGGCGTTACGATCGTGTTTTGTGATTAAAAATATTACAGTAAACACGTTCTATTTTGCTAACATGCAAGTTTGGCCCCAGCTCTAAGTTCTTCCCAAACAATAAGTGACCACAAATGCGAGCGTGCTACGGCAAATGTTACAAGTGTTTGGCAAATTAATACAGAGGCAAGCCTATTTCCGTTGCCTTTTTGACTTAAATGTCAGCCTGCATGAGCGAGAATAGGACCATTGAGCTTTAAGGCGAAAGGCAGTAGATCAACAGCTCAGGGCTTCGGCGTTTGGTCAATAATTTTCAATTCCCGCTCAAGCAGTCTCATATTTAAGACCAAAAGGCAATGGAAATAGGTTTGCGTCTGTATTCATTTATCACTAATGCTTTCCGTCATATTGGCCAAGCAATTGTAACATTGTCGTATAGCCACTCGCATTTGTGGTCATATATTGTTGGTGAAGATCTTAGAGCTTAGTACCGTAGCAGACGTCGCCGAAAATGACAGCAAGGGTTACAATCAAGAATTTCATACTTACGTGGGTTTCCACCCTCATGCTAGATACTCGAAAAGGTATTCCTTGCTACTTAGCATCCATTGGCTGCAAACCGGAAACCTTTACAGTTCGTGTTGTACTGCAGCGGCACGCCCAATTTTTTATCTGAAGTCCTTCCCAACAATTAGGTACTCTGAGAGCAGTGATCCTCGGACATGAGATTGACATGAGATTTGGCGAACTAGCCACCAGCCAGCCCACCTAACCGTTTACAGCCGTTTCCAAATACGTAAATTTTTGTGAGATGGATTTTTGCTTTCATTTTCAACCTGTTCTAGTTTTTATACCGCATTATTATTTTTACCTAGTCCCGAAGTAGTGCCAAAGTAGGCTTCCAGATATTAGTCAGTTATACTATATGACGGCGCACCTTCGCTCTACAATATTCTCGACAATTGAATACGGCTGATTTTTTTTGTGGAATGGAAAGATTGTTTCTTCAACTAGGTGCGACACACACACTAGTATGTGTCTGGATAGTTCAGTTACTTCGGTCACACACCCACTTGCCATCTACTTAAAACCATTTATTATACCCATTTACTACTACGTAATCGAGTATTCAGGGTTAAGAACCCGTGAGAAGCGTGGAAATAAGCACTTCAACACCTTTATTTTGCATAAAGGAAAGACGGGGTTCCCAGGGAAAGACGGGGTTCCCATCAACCGGGTGAACATGGATAGCCTGGAAAATTAAGGGAATTTAAACTACGTTGAAACTCAGGGAAAACTCTGGGAATTCTCGATTTACCGCAAAAAAAAAAACACAAAAATCAGGGAAAAACAAAGCCACGCCTAATGGTAACGGACATTGGCTCACCCTCGTACCTACTTGTGTGCTGTTGTGTTGTGGTTGACTTTTGTTGGCGCCAAAATCACTTGTACAACGACAAGGACTTTCAGGTTTTGCGCCAAAACCATGAGCGGACGTGCAGGAGAACGTGGCCAAGTATTGTTGACCACGATTGGTGAACACTTTGTAACCATGAACTGGATTGGTTAATGAACTCATGAGCTGATTGGTTGTCCGGTGGAGCTCTGGATCCGACCGGAGCATATATAAGTCAAGGGCTTCAGAGCCCGGTGTTCTATTCCCGTTGATTCTTGTGTTGAGAAAGAACGTAATAATGTAACCCAAATCTTGTCATGATTATTCCGCATTAAATAAGGTTTAACTACTTCAAGTTTGGCTTCTACATTGAACACACGTTACAACCTTTAGGCATAATCCAAAGCGCATTAAACACATTTTGTTAAGACATTATGGTAAAATAAAATGCATCCTTGTATTTTTGTGTCGACGCCTAACAGTTCATTAAATCGGGCTACTCTTTTGCACTAAGTTAGCCCTAAACACAATTAAAACTGGTGAAATGTGTGGAAAAAATTTCCTTTCTAAAAATTCGGTACACGTGTAGCCTAGAAATTGACCTCAACCACTCTGGAAAACCTGAAAAACTCAAGGAAATTATTTCAATATTTTGGTGGCAACCCTGAAAGAGAAGGACAAGCCAAACAGCGAAAAATCACACACTAGAAATAATGTAGTGCAGTAAGCCATCTTTACACACTTATACGACTCCACATCACTGACATAGCGCCTTTATCAATATGCCCATACTCCAGATAGGCCAGTGGTGGAGTGGGCACACTGATAAAGGTGCTATGTCAGTGATCTGGGGACGGACTAGGGGGGCGAGGGGTAATCGTCTAACTGGAAAATCGCATAATTGGAAGAACGTATACCGTATAGCGGAAAATCGTCCAACACGAACTTCATATGATGGAAAATCGTCTAACACGAACTTCATATAATGGAAAATCGTCTAACACGAACTTCATATAATGGAAAATCTTCTAACACGAACTTCATATGATGGAAACTCGTCTAACACGAACTTCATATGATGGAAACTCGTCTAACACGAACTTCATATAATGGAAAATCGTCCAACACGAACTTCATATGATGGAAACTCGTCTAACACGAACTTCATAGAATGAAAAATCGTCTAACACGAACTTCATATAATGGAAAATCGTCTAACACGAACTTCATAGAATGGAAAATCGTCTAACACGAACTTCATATAATGGAAAATCGTCCAACACGAACTTCATAGAATGGAAAATCGTCTAACATGAAATTCCTATAATGAAAAAATCGTTTAATGTCCCTGCTGTTCGCATGCGGCTATACATCATAACATCAGAAACCGCAGCTATATTGTTGTCCAGTTAGACGTTTGTTTCTCAGTTATTTTATAGTCCAGTTAGACGTTTATCCATTATACGCTTATCCATTGTACGATATTCCGTTTCGATGATTATGCAGATTTTTTTTTTATTTAGGCAGATATTAGACAAATTATCCCATTAGACGATTTTCAAGTTAGACTTTCGTCCGACGCCCCAGGCTGGGTTACCAGTTCAAACACGGGTCGCACCATTGCGACGAAACGTTAAGTGGACAGTGGTGGCTCACAGTACTACGTTATTTCTGGTATATGATTTTCGCTGTTTGGCTTGTTTTCTTCCTGCCTTTATACAATTTACACCGGTTTGTGTATGTTTTTATCCTTGTTTTGCATGAGTTCCCAGTTCCATGAATCATGTGAATTTTCCTTCGTGACTACTCAACGTAACTTGGATATAGCATTCCGTACATGGAAGTTCAGGAAGCAAAAATGGGACAGTGGAAATGGCCGTCGCTGAATATGACAGGGTCGGAAGGGAGCGGTGACGGCCAAAGTCAATTAGAATTGGCTTTACGTGCATTCGCTGGGGCATGTCCTCCAGCTGAACCCAAGATCTTTCTTATTTCCTTTCTTTCGCTTCTTTTGGCTTACAACCCTAATTTCATCATAATCAGGTCTGGAAAGGGAGAAAGACAGACGCGAGTTAATCGCCGCTGACCTCCTTCACTCTAACGTGACTAGCTGTTGCGGAAAACAACAACATCACAGGATTAATGTAACGTACACACAAACTAGGCATATAATAGAGTTCCGAACTGAGCAAACTTACTCGCCCGAGCAAGATGATGCAACACTTTATTACTTTTAGAATAGAATAGACGTTGTCAGCCAGTAAGCTATACAGCTTTTTGAAGGCCCAAGCGGCAGATGTTAAGTGGAAGGAACCACCATCGTAAACAGTTGTTTTTTGCCGCAGGAGGGAGGAAACCGGAGTACCCGGAGGAAACCCTCGTACAACGGGCGGGAAACAACCGGAGAAAAACCCGTACATATACACTTCCCATGACCAGGATCGAACCCGGGTCTGTAGGAAGCCAGAGATGTACAGCTGGGACCAAGACGCCTATCGAATCTGACGCCCCAGTGCTCGCAGCTACCCGTGATTTTACATGATTGCCCCTCAGTGTTCAATTCAGCCGATTTCCTCACTTTTGTGATTTCTGCCCAGTGCTGTCCCTCGAAACATCCCCGAAAATAGTTTGGGGTGGGGATTTCATCTTCGAACTATTTTTTTTTTCACGCATCAAAGCTCCATAGTCAGGAAATTTCAACCAAATCAGAACTAATTGCGAACTTTATCGTGTCCCAAACAGACAAACACACACACAGATAGACGCACAAACAGACAGACACACAAAATTCAAATACAGCAGAGTATTTGACCTCGCTCGCCTTGCTCACTCAACCCAAAATTCCAACTCAACCGGCTTTGCCGTTTTCCAAATAAGTCGAAATCGGTGTTGTCAAGAACCCTTGCGTTAAAAATGAGTTTCTAAAAAAAAAGTTATTTGAACCTTGCCTACCTATATAAACGAAATCACGAAGAGCGGGAGGAGGTCATAAAAAATTGTGACCTCATGTTAATTTTTTTTTCTTTCTTTTTTTTCTTTTGCTTTTTAGTGAGCAACAATATATTTTTCCGTTTTTACAACCATTTAAAAAAGTTATCTAAACAGAGAAACAAGCTTTGGCCCATTCGCCTTGGCGAAGCAAAGTGTAAATTTATTTTTATTGGCCGAGCGAGCGAATTGAGCGTGGGTGAGTACTCGACTGAATTTGGATTTCGTGTGTCTGTGAGTGTGCTTGTCTGTCTGGTAGTCGATAACATTTGTTCTGATTTGGTTTACATTGGCTGCCTCATATTATATTCTCATTTTTTTTTATTGGACGGCTAAGGTAATTTTTAGTAGCGATGGTAAGGGAGTGGCCCCATCCTATAACTATAGTGGCCCTGAGCACTATACGAACAACACGAAGCCACTTTCCATAATATACCATAGTGAAAGTTCTTATGAAGAAGGCAGAAATTAATTAAAAGTCGTAATAAAATAAAAACACTATTACTGCTAATTTCAAGCGTTTGGAAACAACGGATCACTACTTTTATCATTTCTACAGCAAATATCGCGCGTGGTGGCAGAGGTGTTGGATTCGTTCGCTTACAGTGTTTGCTTTAGTGCAAACTAATGTAATATGGCATCTCTCGCTCGGCCGAGCAATTGTGAGTTGCAGAACTCATTTATACACCAGTTTAAATTTATGTTGATATCTATCACCTTAACATATTTGTGTGTACGAAGCAAGCAGTCTGCATTAAAGACCGTCCTTGTGAGGAAACAAATACACTAGTCTGAGAAAAAAAGAAAAGACAACTGCCCCGACTGGGACTCGAACCCAGGACTTCCCGTTTACTAGCTGGGCGCTTACTATATGTGTGTGTTCCTAAAATACGTTCCTAAAAATACCGTTCCTAAAGATTACACCGAAAAATACATGGTTTGTTACACGAATCTCCAAAGAGCATTTTCGTGTGTAAACCGTGTATATCTAATTGCGGCGCGCCATAGCGCGAATCCGATATTAAAGGTTAAAATGCGTGAGCTTGAGTGTGACGGTAGCATCTAATTAATTCGAAGGCTCTCAGGAGTTTTAGGCCTAATTTTTAGCTGCCGTTTTATTCCATAAGGTCAAGGTTTTCTCGGCACAGCTCTAGAGAAATGTGTAATGAGACTTTGAATTACCGTAGCAACGGGAAATCTTCAAAATGTTAGACGCAGCCATGGTAACGTTTCATATTACGGTAAAAATATGTCGTTTATCCTTTAGTTTCGCATAAACAGCTTACTCATGCTACGGCGATTTGAGGTTTCAGATTTGTGATTCCCATAGGTATTACTGTAGAGACCATTGCACACTGTGTGAAGAAAATTTCTCCATAGAATTCTTTTAAACTAATCTGTCATTAAGGGAAATCCTTTGGTTTTTTTTATCGCCAGCCATTCTGAAACGGTAATTTGCGGTTTCGGATATGAGATTCCCGTAGCTATTAGTACAAACACTACTTCTGGATGCTGTGTCAAGGGAATTTCTCCACAGATTTCGTTCTAACTAAGCGAATGCCTTCCACGCAGTCGTGAAGGGAAATTTTTCTGTTTTTTCTTATCGTCAGCCTTTCCGTATGATCAAATGTTACAGCGGATCGTTGGATTACATAGAAAAAAATTGTTAATCATAAGGAAGCAACGATGTTAACAAACTTTCGTTTTTGAAACGTTTACCCGATAACCATCAGCTTGGAATACGCTTCGTCGGAATGCCTTTACTGATCAGTTTGAAATCACTTGGACCCGAAGAGGTGTGGAATCGGAAGAAGAAGACAGTGATGAACGGCATTGGACATTTATTTGTTTACAAGGCCCGTGTTTTAGCTGTGAAAACAGCTTGCCCACGTTTCATCTTAAAGGGCAATTATATTGATTTTGACATGCATGTTTTACTTTTGGATCACTTACACAATAACTAAACACAAGAATTGCGGTAAGAATACGTTACGTAACGTCCGATACAACAAGTTAATTACTGCTTCACCAAAACACGAGACCGCCATTGTTTTGCTGGAACGTGCAGAAATTAATGCCGACAGATGTCACTCTACGATTTCGACTCGCAGCCGATTGATATAGCTCTGTTGGCTGTGAGAGCCTTAGACGTGCCGTCGGACGCTTGAGCTCTCACAGCCAACAGAGCTATCTCAATACTCTGTATGTTTTCTGTATGTGGCTGCGAGTCTAAATCGAAAAGTGACACCTGTCGGCATTAATTTTTGCACGTTCCAGCAAAACAATGGCGGTCTCCGTGTCATGTTTTGGTGATGCAGCAATTACATTATTGTATCGGACGTACGTAACGTATTCTTACCACAATTCTTGTGTTTAGTTATCATGTAAGTGATCCAAAAGTAAAACATGCATGTAATTGGATATAATTGCCCTTTAACGGCCGATAGCCAGAACCACAATAAAACATTACAACACCGACAATGGTATAACCACAACAATGTCGTTAACAAACACGTGTGACTTTCGTCACCAACATTCCCCGGACATAACTGACAATAGAGGAAAAAAATCCTATGTCAAACTCTTAGTTAACGCGTATGAAAATATCAAGGACCAAGCTAGTGGTTCGCTCGCCAAGTTCAATAATTGTCACACTTCATTGTAACTTCATTGTAAGAAAGTCATTATTTAACTCCTGCATTGTTGTTGCATGGCCACTAGCTTTGGTACTTTATCTGAAACCAGAGTTGAGCGTATTTCACGATGATGAGGATAAATGCCTATGCGGCGAAACAGCTTGAAAATTGTTGGAAATGGGCAGTCGTTGTGCCCTGACAAGCAATAGCTGTATTTCAATCAAGTGCACAAACTGTATCAAGGTGTTAAAAGTGCGTGAAGATCGTTGATTTCAGCTGACTACTGTATCTAGACACACGCTAGTGTGTCGCCGCCAAGTAGACGTTTTATTGTTGTTGGAGCTTAACTGTTAGAGCGTAATTGTTGTGTATTGCTTAAGGCATTATTACCTCAATAAATTCAATTCAATTCAATTAGAGATGGCGGCTCACTAGCAGACTGTGTCTTTTAACTGAAACCAACTTATACGTGATTTCAGTACGCTGGTGTAAATTCACCATGCGGTAGAAATCTTTGCAAATCGTTTGAATCAGGTGTCTTAGGTCCAGTAACAAAGAAAACCTCAACACGAAAATGTGGGAACAATTCTTTATGGAGAAAATGTGCCCTCAATAACGTTGAGTGTTACTAGTAACTAGTGACTATTAACTAGTAACTAGCTAATCACCAGGCTCCCATGTTAATTCTCATAGGATATCAAGACACCTCTACAGCTCATTAGGGAAAGCTGCCAGATCTAAATTTCGGCAGACAGGTAAAGCGGCATATGGGGAAGTGCCTTTTTTTTTAAATGGGGGTTGCAGCTAGAAGCACGTGGCCCTGAAGTGGTTCGTAAGTGCAAAATTATTGTTGTAACCATTGTTTGTATTGTCATCCAACAGTAAATTATAACATGCTTATGTGTTACCGTGTTGAATTTTCACTTGTTAAAATGTACACGGATAAAAATTGATCATTTACAATTGAAATAATAAAATGTACAATTGAGAAAATTGCATCTGTTGTTGTGCTTTACGAATCATATCTAGACACACGCTAGTGTGTCGCCGCCAAGTAGACGTTTTATTGTTGTTGGAGCCTAATTGTTAGAGCGTAATTGTTAGAGTGTAATTGTTGTCAGATGGCGGCTCACTAGCAGACTGTGTCTTTTAACTGAAACCAACTTATACTTGATTTCAGCATACTGGTGTAAATTCCCCATGCGGTAGAAATCTTTGCAAATCGTTTGAATCAGGTGTCTTGGGTCCAGTAACAAAGAAAAACTTAACACGAAAATGTGGGAACGTGTCCTTCATGAAGAGAAAGTGTCCTCAATAACGTTGATTTGTGTTACTCGTAACTAGTAACTAGAAACTAGTCCGCAGGCTCCCATGTTAATTCTCATAGGGTATAACGACACGTCTACAGCTGATTAGGGAAAGTTACCAGATCTAAATTTCGGCAGACAGATAAAGCGCCATATGGGGAAGTGCCTTTTTCTAAAATGGGGGTTGCAGCTAGAAGCACGAGGTCCTGAAGTGGCTCGTAAGTGCAAAATTATTGTTGTAACCATTACTTGTATTGTCATCCAACAGTAAATAACATGCTTAAGTGTTACACGCTTATCGTTTCAGTACCTAATTGTAACAATTCATTGTTGTTGCAAATAAGTGGTTCACTAAGAGACGGAGTATCTTTTATTGCAAAGGTTTGGTCGTTTTTTTCCCCACCAAATCCAAATAGTTTTTTTTTTACGGTACGCGAATTCAAAATGGATTATCTGCCCCACGACCCAAATAAATTTCTCATTACTGGTTCAATAAGACACAGGGTATCTTTACCATAGGAATTGATTAGGTCTTTCCAATTATCATACTGTTATGCTTGTTATTAATTTATTTGGAATGACAATAGCAATTGTGAAAATTATGAATGAGAACATTCATACAATAAAATACCTCCAGACAAAAAAAGGTATAGGGGTGACAATTACACCGTGGGATTTTTTGTACATTCACAGGCATATGAAAGTCGTGATATCCACCCAAAACCAAAACTGGTAAGAGAAGCCGCCTAGTTTACAAAAAGGGTCGGCCTGTCAAAGTATTGATATCATTCAACCAGGGAAAGGCCGCCAAGGTTAATCCTATTAGCCAAGCTAATCGCACTGAATAATACTTTGGACGTTAAATGAAAAACTTGAAGATTGCTACCGCTAGTAGTAATCTTCTAGTTTTCATTTAACCTTCGAACTATTAGTAGGTGCGATTAACTTGGCTAGTAGGATTAACCTTGGCGGCCTTTCCCTGGTCGAATGATATCACTACTTTGAAAAGCCGAACCGTTTTGGAAACTTGGTGGCTGCTCTTATACCAGTTTTGGTTTTGGGTGGGTACTGACTACTGACTTCCTTATATATGACTAATTCCGCTCATATAAAATAAATTATGCGACAGATACGAATGAAATTTCGTATTCAGCACTCTTTTAACTTCAATATGTGCCTTTTAAGGTTTGAGGTTTGGGGAGGCATTAACTAGAAAGATTGCAAATATTTGTAATGCTATTTTTCAAAGGGTTCAAAGGGTTTAAGGAACGTTAACCACTCCTGGTCATCTGCCCGAACTAAGGCCCTATGTCTGCAGTAGCCAGATTCCCAGGCGGTCACCCACGCAAGTATCAATCCAGCCCAATGCTGCTATTTTTCTGTATGTTGGAAATAATGCAATGCAAACGGACAATGCAAAACGGACTGCCAGAAATAATCGGCAACACAACATTGTTGATAAAATGCACGCGCATGCATGCATTGCTTCAGGCCACCAAACTTTTAATAAATCCGCAGCCCGCACTACTTATTGTTGATGGTTGAATGGATGGTTGAATGGTTGACTGGAATGGATGGTTGAGGGTTGATGTGGTGGGGTATGGTGGACATGTAGCTGGACAATTTGTGGTGCTGTGTTGTTCTAGATGTGTCTGGTATGTGACTAGATGGAAATGTGATGTTAGTTTGGTGCTTGGTGGTTACGTATTTTGTAATTTAGAATGAGTTTGGGTGCGTGGCTTAGGGCCGAGACCCATAATAAACAAATTGAATTGAATTGAAATCAGCAAACTCTTTAATTTATATGATTGGAAGTCCTCATTTCAGCAAAACTAAAAAAAAATTCATATCTCCGTTCGTATTCAATATTTTTCGACCAAACTTGGCCAGATAGTAGATAAATAAGCAGTGTCAAAAATAAGACGCCACACACAAAAAAAACTACAAAAAAAGTGATAACTAAAACAAAACCCACAAAGGTGAAAGAACCCGCCAAGTTTCAGCCAATCAAAGTA
>JAHWFP010175807.1:0-34009 GCA_023313725.1 Lithobius niger | reverse complement strand
AAAAATCTCTCATGAACAACCAAGAAGCCTCACATTGCGATGTCAATCGGATTATTACACCAGAATTGACACAACGATTGAATTGCAAGTGGAAAGCGCTCCTCCCTCCTATCTCTTCCCAAGCTCCACAGATGGAGCCAATGCTCGCCACATCTTATCCCTCCTCCCAAACCGGAAGCACAAACACGTGCGGGAAATTCAAAACAACTTCTCGTTTCTGCAAGTCAAAAGGCGTTCAACGCTCAAATTGCCTGAGGAAGGTGGGAGATTTGTCAAAAAGATAAAGACCACCAAAAATTCGCACCCTGATTTGTGACAATCAAGCGACAATTTTGGTAAATAGCGTACCATGTTTAATTGAGTTTCAGCGGTATAAGACCAGGGATTATTTTCCCCCAACCCACCCCCATTTTCATGTAAGATTTTTTTTAATAACAAAAGGTGAGAACAATTAAACACTGTTTCCCACCAAAATGGGAGTAGTAATTTTTTTTTTTACTGCCATAAAACGTAAAAAAATAACTTTACTCAAGTGCCCCCCAGCCAGTTGGCCCACCGTCCAATGACCGTTGGGGCACTATTGCCAGTCCGCCCCGGCATGCTGGGATTGGAAAATGGCGGTGCCAACATTTTCCATCTACGCCACAATAAAGGAAAACGTGGTGTGCTAAAAAGATTGAATGCACAAACTATATGGCCAAATATCTTAATTACAGTAACCTTGACACTTAGTCCCGTATGGCATCGAATCTTCCCATTGTAGAAGTGTTAAGTTGTGAAATAGCATAGTTGGATCGGAGTAGCGGCCAGCATTAGCAAGCTCACACCTTTGATTCGTAAATGAAAGAGCGTTTACCTTATCCTGACGATGTCGCGAGAGGACCAAGCAGACTGCGTGCACTGCTTTGCTCATGAACTTACGTGTCATGCACAAGCGTTTGTATTGTAAATGAGCCCTTACACTAGTCACAGCGCACTGGCTTGCGCAATCTGAAGGAGTCGTGAAGGCGCCCCTATTCTTCTTGTGTTCCGTTGCAGCCAATCTGTTTTATGTCGTTACCCATACCCATGTAGCCTAGGCTACGCATTTGGTTTTTATTAAGTAGCTCCTCTTGATTTAGCTTAACCAATATCAGTTAGGGCAGTGCGATTTTTGATTTAGTAGACTAGAGCCATACGATGCGATTGGGTGAAATGTGAAAAAACATTTTGTAAATCCTTGGCTCTATACTGCACCTTTCTTCGACCGAAAAAATAATCGGGGGGGGGAAAATATCAATACTGGTTGATAAACCTGAAAAAATCGTTGAATTTCATCACGAGCTTTTGAACTTGCATGTCAAACTTTCGGTATGGGATCATTAGTTTCAGTTTTGGTCTTGTTAGTTTGGATTAAATGGGCCCACAATACTTTGGAGTTTTGCTAATGGCCTCTAACACAACATACTACTCTAGATCTGTAATGCAACTCAGTTTTTATCCTAACAAGTTAACTTTGTTCTTTTGCAGGTGGAGGCAGAGGTAATTACTGTTTGCTCAATCAACAACAGGCCTATTCAGAAACAGGAATTGGGAGTTCGGTAACAATTTCCGCAAATTTGGAAAATAAACATGTTAGCAATTTATTCTGTTTCATTGCAGGTAGCGGAGGTGGTGGAGGAGGACGAGGCCGAGGTAAGACTTTTTTGTATGCATGTGTGTGTTCAGCGTGTAACGGTTATTGAGAGTGGATGGTATTATGGTGAGTCTTGGATGTGTATTGAGCAGCTAGGCCAAAACCCTTACAAGTCGTAGATCTCTTGACCATCTTGATTCATACGGGATAAAACTCTGTTGGCGCTGTTGAACGTTCTTTGACACAGTCCTTTAGCATTAACTGTTAATGTTGTGGCTGAGTAGTCCCACACGTGTTACAGTCTGTGGCGACCAATGTGTATCTGTCTGCTTACATTCGCTGACTGTTGCACGACGCATTTACCCTTCAGCGTCCTACAAGAGTGGATCTCAACAATGAAGCCCAACACACAACAACAATGCCTGCATTGCTCCCAACAAGATCTCAGTTTTAGTACTTTCATTGGGCAGGACGGTATGATTTGTTTCTGTATGATGAGTAATGTTTCCCACTAAACTGGAGATTAACATTTTTACCCGTTCGCCAGTGGCTAATAAGTCCAGTTTAGTTACTCGCCAATTTCAAAAGTTCATTCGCTAACATATTTTTTTTTTCAGTGGCTGTGCACGTAAATAATTTTAATCACTATCTAACAAAATATAAGACAGTTTCTGTCAAAGTTATGTCAATTCAAATATTATTCATTAGTAGAACTAGACACCTACTGTTAAATTAGTAAAAAAGGATAAACAATAATTTTATTTCTTGATATGCAGCCTTTCAAGGAAGGGGAGGCACCGTCGGAAAGACTGGCCAAAAAAAAAAGCCGGCACTATTTCTCTGACTTTTACAACCCTCTGTTCACCGTTGTTTTAATACTTTTCCTTCATAATGTTATCTACCTAAAGGGGGAAAATGGGCAAAAAAAAAAAGGGGGGGGGGGGAATGGGGCACGTACATCCACAACGTGAGATTGCCTTGGTATCTTCCCCCGTCCCCTCCCCCCATTTCTGAAGTGTTAATAGGATCAAATGTGGCTGTCAGTGAGTCCACACCACTTGATTTTCAACGGATTTTCAGCGTTGCGTTGCGTTGCAAAATGTTAAAAAACCTGATTCGGATCGATGTTCGGTTCACCGAAAACCGTGAAAAATCTTTAATAATAACAGATTTAAAACAAGATAATCGATGATAATAGAGCGTTTTACTATAATAAAAAAACTGCAATACGAATCATACTTTACGTAGCCAAAGAATATTTATTCCAAAGTAAAACAGTTAATAAAAAAAATGTGTTAAAATAAAAAGTAGGAATCGCGTAAAATTCTTACACATGCTTCCTTTTTCCCCATCTTGGATCAGCCGTCATGCTTTGAAATTCTGTTCAATCATAACTACGTGTTGGTTACTTGTATTAAATAACCGGTAGGCTAGGTCTATTATTTAAAAAGAATTTTAAAAAAGTTTAATTGTTCACGATTTTACGGTATTGTTTTAGTCATTCTGCTGTCTTAGTAGTTTCGGATGAGTACGACTAAATGCTGACGCCACTTTAGGCCTAACGGAAGTAGATTTCCGTTTGAAAATGGGCATTTTACGTTGAGGTTTCGTAATCATAATGTTCAAAGTATTAAAGGTTTACTCACTCAACTTTGGTTTTCACGTCGGCGAATTTTCGATCCTTTCCTCGGATCATCTTCAGGCCTATTTAAAGTTATATACACTATTTACACATTATATACACTACATTGCTATTTCCACTATTTCCTTGCTCGTGGTGGTTGGTGGTGGCCCTTCTGCGAGTTTGAATTTAATTGTTTTATGGCCCCTGTTGGGATTGTGCCGGCTTGGGTTTGCTTCAGTGCTGGGATGGGTTTTCATTGTAGGTGGTGGGGAACGAGTGCATTTACGTTTCTGAAGGCCGCTTTGGTGAGATTGCAGGGGGTTGGTTTTTGGAGATCTATGGTGATGGATTCTAGGGCTAGTCTGGGGTAGAGCTTCTAATCTTTAAAAAGGATTTCAGTGTTTTGAAAGTCGGGAAGGTGGCCTGTGTGGACGAAATGTACTGCTAGCCCATCATTTAGGTCGAATTGTTGAACAGCTGATTTGTACTCAGCATTTTGAGTTTTGATCATGCGTTTAGTGTGGCCAACGTAGGTGGTGGGGCTCTGTAGGCATGGAATGCGGTACACAACATTGGTTTGTAGGGTGGGGTGGATGGGTGGTGGGCTTGGTCGAAGTAGTGTTTTAAACACTTAAGCTGCTCCAAACTACTTACGTAAAACATAATGAAACATTTTTTCAGCAAATTGAAGGAGGCCCCATGGGATACCTCATCTCCGCCATTCTCGCAGAAATCATGCTCCAAAAGTATGATGAAATGACCATCGTAGCCTTCAGTGAAGTCATCCATGACTGGTTCAGATTTGTCGACGACATCCTAACCATCATTAAAGCAGATGACATCCCGAAAGTGCTAAAAGCCCTCAATAGCATTCACCCAAACATCCAATTCACCGTAGAGCTCGAAAACGAACACCGCCAACTTCCATTTCTCGACCTATTACTTAAACGATGACGACATCAGTTTTCAACCCTTCACGAAACCAACCATAAACTAACCGTACCATCGATTTCTCCTCCCACCATCCCATGTCCATCAAAAAGGCGCTATACAACAATGAAATGAAACGGGCCAACACCCGATCCATGGACCCTACCACCCTCCACTCACAGGGTTCGCACAAGTCTTAAATTCCTTAAGTCTTGATTTTAAAGGACTAAATTTAAGGCCTTAAAAAGTCTGGGATTTCAGTATAGTCGTTCATTGGTCTTAAAAAGTCTGGAATTCAAATAGTTTACTGTATTAAGAATATATAATGTACGTACTATAATTAATAAACTTATTTGTTGACTTTGCTATTAAACTTCAATTATCGCGTAAATAAGAATTTTTCTGTCAGCTGCTGGGTTGCGTTGCAGCTCTGAGCCCGTCTGTCACAATGCTTCGTAAGTGGAATCTATTTTTAGCTTTCCCCTCCTCACTTCCCTCACTGACATAATGGACTTGTCTGGCCACCTAGGAAGGCGATAAATCAAAAGTTTTAGGCAGAATTTGCACGACCCCATCGTCACAATTAATTTTGATAGAGGTAATTTTTATTTAAAAAGTGGAATATTCATTTGTAACTTGCTTTTAACGAATTTTTTGAATGCGGAAATTGGTCCAACAGCCAATGCATACTGTAGGTTTTCATTATACTTTTTTTTCTGGCCATGAGGCTGGCTTACCGCTGGTTCACCGATCCACCCATCTTGCTGGTGCTGAAGTATTTCTTAACGCACTGGAAAATATTCGTTGTAAATATGCATTACTGTCCTTGGTCCTTGAGAAATCCTTAAAACACCTAATTAAACCATACTAGCGGAGTCGCTCGCTTCGCTCGCTCATTCCGCATCGTCTCGCTACGCTCGAGAAGTTTATATGCTGCAACTCGTATGCTGTAGACAGACATTCCACATCTAAAACGATCAAGCAAATGATCAGAGTGCAATGCGCGTTTTTCGTAAGGCTTCAGTTCATAAACAAATTAACTGAACGAAAAACCATCCCCCTTCCAACGTGCGCTTAAACTGCGAATGAACCAGGAGGCGAGACACGCGATTTCTCCCCCCGTCAGCCTTGGCTTGAAGATTCTTTATCCATCCCCGCTACAAGGCCGTTTCAACGCTGTAGTACGTGAGTTGCTGCATGCTTGAACTAAACATGCTTGGCAATTTTATCAAGGATACTCTGTTGAGCCTTACGGGTCTCCTTTATACCGCTCTTGGTACAGATTATTGTTGCGGGGGCCAGATTTTCGTTAATTTGAGGCATTTAGGACCCTTCTTGTTTCTTAAAAATATGCCTACGCTAAAAACGGTTTAATTTCCTGTCTTTCGACACATTTCTCACATTTTTAGCATCCTACTTCCAGAGGAGAAGAGTTACATATATACATATCGACCGTAAGTTTTTAATGATTAAGATGATTAACATATTAAAGTTATCAGTTAGTAACAACCCTTCCCAATGTCGGTCGCCACTCGCCATTTGACGAGAGGAAATCAACAGTTGGCGACTTGGAATTTAGCCTTACTCGCCAAATCGGCGACTAGCTACAGAGTATGCCACTAAAAAAGGGGTCTCTGGAACCGTATAAGTTACAGACGAACGGTTTGCGGCGTTATGCTCAGATTTATAAGGGCTATATAACTGGATTTTCTGCATTAATACTGGAGTTTAAGAAAATTGCACAATTGTGTTAATGCATAAATTAGAGAAACTTTTCATCATACAAGACGTATTTGTATGTGGCGAGTGCATTGTAAGGTGTACTGGCCAAGTGGCGACTGCTACTGGATTGACATTCGGTAGGGTTGGTTACTAATTTGTAAATTGACTTAAAAAAAACCCATAGACTGTTGAAAATTTCCGAGTCCGACAAATTACTATTTCGTTTCAAATAAGGTCCAGAAGAATACTTAAAGGTCAACTGTTCATTTAACAGTGACATTTTGTGTGTTTCAAAGTTACAACATTTGACCACATGGCTTAAAACAAACATAGCTTTACAACATGACTGCAGGTTGCAGCCCATGCTGCCTGCATCACACCAGAACACGAGTGAGCGTTGCGCTCCATCCTAAACCGGAAGTTAACTCCCCACCAGGCTAAAGCGCTCGATAAGCCGGATGTTTCATTCTCCAGGCAAACATAGTACATAATTGCCGACCAGGCTTTTCCATCACTCTTTCCTGAACTGGGGGACAGTACATTTACTTTCAGGCTTAAAACATTCCTTGAGATCATATTAAACAATACTATGAATAATATACACAATTCTCTTTGCTGAGAAGAACCAACTATAGATTACTCTGTAGGCTATGTGTACAACCAACATAGACTAATACAATTATGATTTTATGATTTTACAACTCATTTTAAAATTTGGGCTTAAATTTCAGTGTGCTGCGGCTTAAAATTAAAAAGGCTTAAAAAGTCTTAAATTTAAAATTTGTAAAGCCGTGCGAACCCTGCACTCAGCAACCTCCCAAGTAAGAGAAAAATTCAGGCTTAACCACTAACCAGTACATTTCCCACCCGCCTCTAGAGCTCACTCGAAAGAAAAAGAAAATACTAAACACCAGTTTAAAAAGTCACCATCCCTTATCTGCAATCTATCTCCGAACCCATCCGACGCATCCTAGAGGAGGCCAACATCCGCACAAGGTTCTCCACACCACCCAACATTAAAACACTACTTCGACCAAGCCCACCACCCATCTTCCCCACCCTACAAACCAATGTTGTTTACCGCATTCCATGCCTACAGTGCCTACGTATGTTTTGGTATACGTAGGCCACACTAAACGCATGATGAACACTCGAAATGCTGAGCACAAATCAGCTGTTCAACAATTCGACCTAAATGATGGGCTAGCAATACATTTCGTCCACACAGGCCACCTTCCCGACTTCCAAAACACTGAAATCCTTTTTAAAGAGAAGAAGCTCTACCCCAGACTAGCCCTAGAATCCATCGCCATAGATCTCCAAAAACCAACCCTCTGCAGTCTCACCAAAGGGGCCTTCAGAAACGTAAATGCACTCGTTCCCCCCGACCTACAACGAAAACCCATTCCAGCACTGAAGCAAACCCAAGCCGACCCAATCCCAACAGGGGCCATATTCAAATTCGCAGAACGGCCACCACCAACCACCACGAGCAAGGAAGAAGGACGGGGTGTAGTGCTCCAGAAATTCGTCATGAATATGTGTAAATAATGTATAGTATAACTTTAAATAGGCCTGGAAAGGATCGAAAATAGGAAAGGATCGAAAATTCGCCGACGTGAAAACCTAAGTTGAGTGAGTTAAACCTTTAATACTTTGAACATTAAGATTTCCGTTTGATCACTGAAACCAGAAGTTCAGGTTTTACAGCTACCTTACACGTTGGGAGTGGTGGTTTTGACAAAATAAACAGTTTCTGACGAATATATAGTAAATTGAATGGAAATTATAAGCGAATATAAATTCTTTATAAACTAGAGTTTGCAGGTAATGCTTCTTAACTGTGGTCTGATACAAGACTGGCAGAAACATTTCGATATCTGACGACCGTCGATGCTTAGGTCGGCAGGCACGCACGCACCCTAAAAATTAAATAGACGGACAGGGAAGGGGTGACTTTTAAGTGTTTAGAGGTTGGAAAGAAATATTTAAAAAAAAGGGGGGATTTTGGTGACTGCTTTTCTTCAGACTCAAATTGCAGTTCATACGAGTTAGTGTTTTCTTTTTGCATTTTCTAAATTTTCTTTAAAGATGTCTTGCTGCAATTGCCAAATTGTCTAGTGGTTGAAAAATGTTAGTCGCCAACCAATGGACTTCACTCGGCCCCTGTCGAGTGGTGACCATTAATCTCCAGGTTTATTTCCACGCATGCTTTGTGTGGTGTAATCGAGTAATCGGATATCCGCACCCATGTTCCCTTCAAACAAAGAGACACGCGCATTCCGTAAACCAGCCGTAATGGTATCTACTGGAATATTCTTTTTTTTCCACCGCTGTGTAAATGTTCTGGTGCGGTGGCTGTATGTACGAAATTCAAACGCATGATGACATAACAGAAACTCGTGAAGGAATGTGCTTGAGTATTATACTTGATTTTTGCAAGAGGATAGTTATGTGACAAAGTGGCCTCATTGTTAGCACGACTATCTCAGGCCAGGAGTTCCCGGTTCATGCCTAACCCACCAGCCACCCCAGTCATTTTCAGGAAGCGAAGGGCCCTGTGATGCTTCCTGCTCATGTCCAATGTGACATGTAAAAGATTGTAGGAATTTCCAATCGGAATAACCTAGCTAAACTGTTCCTTTCTCCTTCCGGTGCCGTAGCTATGGCTGGGAGTGGGGAAAACTTCCAAAGTATGATAGGCTAGCTAACTTCGCTAGAGATTTGTGGAGGCTATGGAAAAGTGGGCTCCTTTAGCAATAATGTACAAATGCAGATACGTTACTATTTAAATTGTAGGTCGTTCATCAGTTCACTGGTATTCGGCCAAGTTGAAGAGTTTATTATTCGGCCTAGTCTTCTAAAATTATTGGATATCTGGTTAAATCATTCTGTAGTTAGCCGAATAAGGAAATTGTTCAGTACCGAATATTCTGTATTCGACAGTTTAACTACTTGGGTTGTGTATTCTTTATTTGGGCAGTTCCATATATTTATTGCACATAGGGATCGACCAAGTCCGGACGGCGCCGGATAATGCGGTATCCGGCGAGATCCGGATCCGGTAATTATATTGAACCAGATACCGGTTGTAACACAACCAAAACATTGTCGCCATAAACATGTTGCATGCCTCCATAAATTAATCGTAGTAAAATAACTAAGCGATCTACGGGTATAAAAAAAATTGCAGTCGTAATAATTATACTGGGTGGTCCATAAAACACCTGCAACCCAACATTTTCCAAGTCCAACTTTTCTAGTTAGCACCCGTCAAAACCAGGAGAGGACAGAAATCGGGTCGAATGAGACGCGATCCGTTCTCTCCTAGTTCTTAGGGGTGCTAACTAGAAAAGTTGGACTTGGAAAATGTTGGGTCGCAGGTTTTTTGTGGACCACCCTTGTATTGTAAATTACTGTACAAAAATATACTTGGGACAATCGTATTAGGTTTTCATAACTAAAAAAAAAGTTGAAGTTCGACTACGTAAATGCGCTTATGAAGATATTCACCTTGTGTTGCAGTACATGGGAGATCTTGAAATGATATAATGATTTTGACCTCAAAATATCGACTCGTCCCAAACTCTTCCCACCACCCCCTGGCAATAAAATGATAACTCGCCAATAAAAGCGAATAAAATAGCTTATATTAGAATGTATCTTAAATTAAGATAACAGTACTTTATTAATATTTGTATTTACTATTTCATCGGGGGAGGCCGGGAGATTTTTATTAACCCTTCGTTGCATAATATGTAAAAAAAAAAAAAAAAAAAATATTATGGATTTTTTTACAGTACCATTATGTTACTCAGGTCGGTCGTGGAATTCGAACCGGCGTTCACTTGGTTTGGAGACGAGGATGCTGACCACGGGGCTGTTGCTACCCGCTTTGCTCGGGGTCCCCGGGGAATCCTCACAAACCTTGTTGCGGTGTTGGGACTAAGTTTTTGGCCGTTCAGCTCCTATCCCTTTAACACGACGATGCACACAAAGGGTTAATGTGGCTTCGTATGGGGGTCGAGAAAAAGAGACTTGACCCTTTGTTGCATATGCCAAACTGGATGCATTTTTTTTCGAGTACCATGTGTAACTCAGGTCGGTTGTGGGATTCGAACTGGCGTTCACTTGCTTTAAAGACGAGGACACTGACCACTGCGCTGTTGCTGCTCGCTTTGCTCGGGGTCCCAGGGAACCCTTCACAAAGCTTCCATTGCGCGTTGGGAATTTTTGGCCCTTCAGTTGCCGTCCCTTAACAGGACGACGCACAACAAAGGGTTGAGATTTATTTACATTTTAAAAAATTAAGATAGCAATAGTTTATTAATACGCCAAAACAAAACTTGTTAACAATCCCCGCCAAGCTTTTTGGCCATGCGAAGTCGTGATATCAAACGCCAAGCTCTTTCGCCAAGGTGATGAATGGTTTTTTCTTTTTAAATTAGAAATATGAAATGGAAGCGCCTAACTAGTTTTCCGGTCCATTTCATTTTTTTTTTTTGCTTTCGTTCCGTTTTGAGGACAGCAGTCATCTTTTTAAATGTGATTAGTAGGGCTATGTATTATTAGTGTAGTTATATATTATACAGTTAATACAGTATTAGTAATATATACAATGTTCGATCACAGGTGTTGTCGATCATTTGGCCGTCGATCACACGTCCTGTCGACCATTTGGCCGTCGATCACACGTCCTGTCGATCATTTGGACATCGATCTCATGTCCTGTCGATCATATGTCGTGTCCATCACATGTCCATGTCGATAACCTGGGTGTCGATCACTGGTGTCGACCAGTTGTCCGTCGATCAGCTGGGTGTCGATCACTTGTCCTGATACCTGATGCCGTAGTGCTCGAGTGGTGGAAGAAGCATAAGAACGAACATTTGTCAAAAGCAGAAAAGGAGTTGTTATCGGACAGATATGTGGTCGCCCCTGTTTTACAGCAAAAATTTGTACCCCCAAGAACGCCGGTGTGACGGCGCGGTGGTCAAGCGTCATCGATAGAATTCACCGATAATGTCTTGATGGGAGCACAGACAGACTTTTTCTTGGTGCTATTACCTATGCTAAGAGCATTGCAATTCTGCACAATTACGCCAATCACAGCAGCTCACACACGTGCTGGTAGATGCGACAACCTTGCAGGTGCAGGCACTGTTAAAAATGAATGGCATTCGATGCGATTGGCTAAAATTTGCGTTCGTAGAGGAGTTGCGCCCGGAACTGATGGCCAGAGAGCTTACGTTAATGGACATGTTCGGGATCTCGTTTTCAGACCTGCTAAAGCAAGCACAACAGGAGGTGTCGGTGGCCAAGCGCTCATTGGTGGCCTTTCAACAAGCACCTATGTCTCCGCGGTGTCTCGGGCCCGCCCCCCCTGCCCTGGCAGGGCAAGTGGGGTCGTACCCGGGGCGTGGATCCGAGTGGTGGTAAGGCAGCGACCTGCGTGTATTTGTCTTTGTTTACTTTGTGTGCGCCTGAACCTACGCTGCTGGAGACGCCCTCCCAGTGGAGGTGCCGGTGTGTACAGGACAATAGACTTTCACAGGATGTGTTCACGTTGTCAGATGGCCAAGGAAATTGTGGAAGCAGATATTGCGACGTCGACTAGGAGACTATGTCTGGGTAAGTGGTCACGTTGGGTGCAGTGGTGCGGCACAAGAGGGTAGATCCCGTGGCTGGGCCTATCGTGGTTTGTGTAAATTTTTTGGCTGAATTGTTCGCAGAGGGTTTGCTGTACAGAACTGTCCTGGGTTATGTAGCTGCGTTGTCTAAATTTCACAAGGGATGGGGTTTCCCTGTCGCAGCAGCCGTTGGTCCAGCGGTTCGTCAAGGGCATGTTCCACAAACGCCCACCGTTGCCTAGGTATGTAATAATCTGCCAGTTATTTACGAACTTTGCACGCGCCGAAGCGTCTGAGCCTTAAATTTTTATCCTATAAGTTGGCTATGCTGCTCGCCATAGCCGCGGGGAATAGGGCCAGCGAGTTGGCACGGTTGAGTTTAGAATGGTGTGACATCAACAATCGAGAAGCCGTGTTCGTAGTGCGGGAACACAAGACGGATCGTATGGGTGTACCTTGGATAATCCTGCATCTCCACCGGCATGAAGAGCATCAACTAGATGCGAACTAGTACGTAGAGGCGTACATACACCGGACTTGTAAATTGCGTGATGAACTTTTTAGAGCAACGGGTACACGGCCAAGTTGTTGTGAGACGTGGCACGTATGTCGCGTTTCTTGGCTTCAGGGAAGCTCACTGTTGACGTCTTGCGGCAACAATGTTGAAGCACCCGATTAAGTCACATGCTTCACATACTCTCTGAGAGTCAGCAGCATGGCCGACGGACGTCGATGAGAAGAGCTCCTGAAAGATTCAAGAAAAATCCCTCGTAGGCCTACGGCTCGTATGCAGTCATGGATAAGCTGCTGATCTCCAGTCGATCTGTGGAACGCTTTTTCGGAAGAGGACTGCTGCGTATGGACCTACAGGTAAGCCATTGATCTTTCCCGCTCTTTATTCCCGATCGCTAGTTGCGTACGTTAAATCTTCGTTCACTGAAAAATATTCTGATAACTCTGCTCCTTCACTAATGAAGGCCATCGTTCACTTCAGAAGGTTATGGGCCCCTCCCACGTTGTAATGAACGTAGTTGAAACGTAACGTAAGCGATTTCTTTGAGGGGAATAGAGCTCGTAGGGGAAACGATTAAAAATGGCTTGGTATTTTGAATTCGTATTCGGAGCGTCGGTGTTTGTTTACGTGAGCCGCCATCTTGGTTTTTAACGCTATTCGTGAAGTTGAGCGTCAACGGCCAGTTTCGGTTTTCAAGACGACTGAAATGCAGATAAAATGTTGTTGAAGATTGTTCACTATTAATTTTGAAGAGAAATAATACGTTATTATTTTGCCAAAAGGGAATAATAAGTGAAATCAACGTTTTTATTCTGACGGACGCCAAGCGTTGGGAAAAACCCGAAAACGGAAGCAAGAAAAATGGCGGGACACGCAGAAGTAAACAACACCCATGCTTTCGGAATAGAGAGGTTCAATGGGCAAAACTACTTCGATTGGTCCTTCTCAACGGAGCTGTTACTTAAGGAAAAAGCTTTATGGAAGTATGCTAGTGGTACAGCTACCAAACGTGCAGCTGGGGATGCAAATTTGCCGAAGTATGAAGAAGAAAATACGAAGTGTTTGCGAGTGATCTTCATCACGTTGCAGCAGTCAATACAGCGGAACTACAGAGACGTAGTGGAACCGAAAAAGCTGTGGGATGACTTAAAAGCAAAGTATGCCGCTGTCACACGGATGAGGAAGATTACAGCATTTAAGGACCTAATTAGTTGTAAGATGATGACTAATGAAAGACTGTCTGACTATTTGACTAGAATGAGAGATTTAGTTAGGGTGGCCAAGATGACACAGTGTCCTACAATATCCGACGAGTTTGTCACGTTATTGATGTTGTGTGGTTTGCCAGCCGAATATAATGACGTTCTTAGAGCAACAGATTCTCTTGATGCAGCAAACTTCAATCCAGACTACATAGAAAACTTCTTGTTAGAAGACGAGCGCAGATCTTCAAGGTGGGATCGCCCGAGTGTAGTGGATGATGAGGAGAAGTGCGCATTAGTTGTGAAGCAAAAGAAGACTAAGAAGAATAATATTCAGAGAGCGGCAAAGGACAAGTCAAATGTCAAGTGTTACGCCTGTAACAGAAGAGGCCATTACGCTCGAGATTGTTTGCAGCGGCGAAACAACAGGAGCAAGTCAAGCGACAGTGAGTCATCGCAGGACAACAAGAATAAGAGGTCAGGCCAACACAACTCAAACCTGTGGTTCAGGATTTCGAAGGTTGCAATGCAGTCATCGAAGAGAAATCCCAAGGACCGGAACGAGTAGATTATTGACTCGGGAGCTTCGGTGGTGATGACAAACGACAGGAATGACTTCACAAAGTATAAAGTCATGAAAAATAGGTATGCATTGACAGCCGACGATACTCCAGTCCCAGTCACGGGGGTAGGGACTATAGTGCTAGTGGTGAAAGGCAGGTGTGTTGAATTTGTACAAGCTTACCATGTACCTACATTAAAGACTAATGTTGTATCCGTTGGAATTCTACAAAAGGCGAAGTGTAGAGTGTCGTTCCCGGATGACAGATGTACGGTGGAAGACCCTAATGGGAGACTCATGCTGGACATTAACAGACGATGGGATAATCTGTATCCTCTGGATGTCGAGACGCCATTAAAGGGACCATCACAGTAACATCAAGTAAAGAAATTAAACATGCAAGAAGGGAAAAGAAATCTTGGATGAAGAGAAATCAATTCGAGTGAGGAATCGATTCTGGGGGAAGAAAGAAGTTCGGAAAGAAACGATTTCCACCGGTGGCATGAAAGGCTAGGTCATATGCCTTATGAACTAATAAAACGTATGCAGAGACAGGAATTAGTTCGTGGCCTAGAAGATGCCAACATTCATCGTCCAAATCAGAAATGCGATGCATGCCAGGTCGGACGTTTTCCAAGACTACCATTCAAGGCTAGAAAAGTCAAGAGAGCGAGCTCTAGACTAGGGCTAATCCACACTGACGTTTGCGGACCAATGTCTGTGCCTACGTTGAATGGGGAGAGATACTATCTGAGCTTCATCGATGACCACACGAGGCGAGCGTGGGTAATCCTGTTGAAAAAAAAGAGTGATGTATTTGAAAAGTTCAAGGCTTGGAAAACTGAAGTGGAAGCCGAGACTGGGCAAAGGATAAAAGCCGTCCGATCGGACATTGGAGGAGAATTTTGTGGACGATTCTTCGAAGCCTATTTAGAAGAGAATGGCATTAAGCATCTTAAGACGCACCCCTATTCTCCACAAGAAAATGGAGTCGCAGAACGACTGAATCGCACATTGATGGAGAAAGTCCGTACGACGTTAGTGGGGGGTGGTATCCCAAAGTTCCTGTGGGGAGAAGTTGTACGGACGGTATGCTACTTGCGTAATGCAGGAGTGGGAAGACTAGCAGTCGAATCCCCCATACACAGCTGGCAAGGCCACATAAACGACGTATCAAGGTTTAGGAAACTTGGATGCAAAGCCTACGTAAAAATTGTTGAGCCCGCACAGAACAAGTTGGACACTAGGTCCAGGATTGGATATCTGGTTGGATATGATGTAGGAAGAAGTGGCTACAGACTGTGGGTACCCGAGCTACGCAAGGTAGTAGAGAGTCGGGACGTAAGGTTCGAAGAAAATGTTTGCTACCAGACAAACACTGAAAGGGACTTGAGAGACATGAAGTACGTGACGCAAGGTTGGGACACCCCTAGCGATTCCTGTAGAGGGATGGATCCGGGCCCAAGCCTCGATATGACTGAGGAAAGAAAAGTCACGTAAACTGCTCAAACAATTGTGAATGTGCCACCACCACAACAAGCACTAGTTCAAGTGCCAGTGATGCCCGGCCCACAGGACGCACCAACTGATCGAGTGGCAGTGGGGGAACCTGCGGTTTATGACCAGTTCCAGGAGACTGTGGAGAGGGCAATACAAACTGCACGCAGGGAGTTCGAAGAAGGAGTCACTCCGCAGAGGAGGTCGACTCTACGCTCGTCAAAGCAAGTTGTAGGGCAGTACAACCGATTAAAAATCGAGTGGTTCGAACGAGACGGAGTGATGCTTCAGAGGGTGAACCATGACGACTATATGGACAGATGGTTGGTGGCATCACCAGACGAACGCAACGAGATGGTCAACCAGATGGACGCTTTTGACGAAGAAGTCAAGAAAATCCAAGAAAAGACCAAGTCGAGAAGAAAAGAAAGATCTCTACAAGGAGCGTCTGACTCAAAGGAGAGTCAGGCAACCCACTAAGGAGGAGGAAGGTCCTCACTCCGTTCATGAAGCCAGAACGCGAGTGGGGGATATGTTGTGAGACGTGGCGCGTATGTCGCGTTTCTTGGCTTCAAGGAAGCTCACTGTTGACGTCTTGCGGCAACAATGTTGAAGCGCCCGATCAAGTCACGCGCTTCACACACACACTGACAGTCAGCAGCATGGCCGACGGACGTCGATGAGAAGAGCTCCTGAAAGATTCAAGAAAAATCCCTCGTAGGCCTACGGCTCGTATGCAGTCATGGATAAGCTGATCTCCAGTCGATCTGTGGAACGCTTTTTCGGAAGAGGACTGCTGCGTATGGACCTACAGGTAAGCCATTGATCTTTCCCGCTCTTTATTCCCGATCGCTAGTTGCGTACGTTCACTGAAAAATATTCTGATAACTCTGCTCCTTCACTAATGAAGGCCATCGTTCACTTCACAAGTGGGCTATTCCTGTCATATTTCAAGCCGCACCTTCCGGTGTCGGCGCCGATGCTGGCTCATTGGTTGTGTGGCGTGTTGACATCAGCGGGGATGAATACGGAGAGTTTTCGTGCCCATTCGTTGCGGGCGGTGTTGACATCGGCCGCAGCTGGGTGTGAGGCTTCACCCTCACAGATCATCGCGTTGGCGAACTGGTGGTCCCCCTCCTTGTTTAGTAATCATTACAATAGGGAGCTAGGACCGGAATTGGCTGGTCAGGTGCTCCAGCGTACGCAGACGAAGGGGCTGTTGTCATAATTGGTAAGTAGGCTGGCCCCTGCGCCATATTTATTAATCTGGATATCCCATAAGTAACACAGTGAGGAGGATTCTGCGAATGAGAAATGGAGATTCTACCTGAGAACTTGTTCTCGCAAGGAGAATCGAAGTTCTCATAGTGGAATCCGACGAAACTGTGTTAGTTTTCATTACCGCCCGCCTCCTCTGGCGCGGGTTACCTGAGTCAGCCGCCAAAAAGGACAATGGATTGGCAAGGCAGGGAAACAGGGAGTGACGCGACCGGAAGTGACGCAAAAAATTGCATAAATTGAGCGTAATTTGATGCAAATCAGGGGGAATAAAAATGCCCACAGCGTAAAGGGACATCCCATAAGTAACACAGTTTCGTCGGATTCCACTCTGAGAACTTCGATTCTCCTTGCGAGAACAAGTTCTCTGGTAGAATCTCCATTTTTCTGTGAATTACCCTGTATCCGGTACTGATCTGGAACCTAGATCCGGAACCGATCCGGCACTGGCATCAAATTATCCGGAACCGACCCGGATCTGGTAAAACTGTATCCGGTCGATCCCAAATTGCACCCCTAGTTTTTTTTTGCAAAGCTAGTGCAGGGGAATCAATATTCTCTTAAATGCACAATTGCAACGCAGGCTGTGTGCAACGTAGGTTACCAGCGTGGTGGTGTTATTAAGTGTTTAAAACAATATCTGCACACTAGGTAATTTACGTAAATGTTTTGTTTTTATGTAGCAGGGGTTGAATTACTCGAATGCACGGGATAAAAACTCATTACCAAGCAACTCTTTTTTAATCACACGACCCTGTGACATTTTTGGTAGAGTTTAATGGCATTAATACGTCCAATAGGGGTTTGTGAGCTCAACTTTTTACTTCCAAGTAGAGTTTATAGATAGAGTATCGAGTTTCGTAGATACGATTAAAAATATCGAGCGTTCGTCTACTTTGGTTTTTCATAGTACTTGCAATCAGCAGAAACGCAAACCAAAAGTCATTGTAAAATTTGGGTGGGAATTTTGCACATGTGACGAATTTTCGGTGATAACTGTCATCTTCCTCAGGCTTCTCAACACTACACGAGTTTATGAAGTTAATCCATGATGGGAAACAGAAAATGACGTTATATACAATATATATACTATACATATACATACACATATACACACACAGATTCAAAAGATGCGCTCCTCTCAGTTGGCAATGGGTGTCTTGTTGTTGCTCCTAGCGGGCCTTTAAAGCCAAAGGTCCCATTTTGAGTTGAGGTTAGCTGATAGAGCAGGAGTCATGAGCTGTGCAAGCGTAGGGTAGGAAGGGTCTTGTATGTTCATGAGTGGAACTCCCCGACTTTGGAAATGTTGGATGGCAATTGTCTGAATGGGAAGAGAGGCTTTTAACGCCAACCGAACCATTCGAAAATGAAAGCAGTTTTAGAAAATTCATGCATGTAGCCGTTTTTTTTTTTTTTTATTAAATAACGGTGGGAAAAAAACAGCAGAAAAAAAAGTCCATTATTAAAACGAAACTTATATTTATAACATGGGACAAGATATATTTTATGAATAGGTAAACTCAAGCTCGCTTACTTGGATAAATCTTTGGATTAAGTGTAGGTGACTGCGAACATTTAGACCCCAAAAATCTGTTTGTTCCTGTGAATCTAGATGTAAATACAGTAACGCTTTACAGGACCGTATTCGAAAATGTAAAAAATTTTGAAAATAAAGCCTGTGAAATTTTATCTTTTTTCAGGAAGTGGTGGCGGTGGACGGGGTAATTATAAATTTGATTATTTTGTGGATGTGTTTGTTATTTCTTAACAATTAAGGTTACCATACGAATTAAATTTAAACCCAAACAGACTTTAACGAGTAATCCTTTACGCTGGTGTGAATCCCCTCCCCATACTTCCCACCTTGAAATACTCTGCACGTGTATGAAATTCCTTAGTCTATAGTTTCCATTAATAAGTAGGTTCGTGTTGAAAATGTAAAAACGATGCCTTAGTCTCTCGCATCTTGGACTCAACTGGCATAACAATGATTCTGTTAAACCATTGTATTATTTCAGGAAGTGGAGGTGGCGGACGGGGTAATTATGAATTTGCTCGTTTTGTTGTACTTTCGTGTTCTGTATTGAGTTCAAGTACTGTACCGTAACAGTTTGGAACTTAATGGTTGCAATTTGTATATTTTTTTTTGACCTGCTAGATAGTGTCAATCTTTCAAACCATATTTTTATTTTTTGTGGTGTATTGTGCTCTTGTGACAACTTATAGCATTATTAATTTATATCACGGTTTAATAAAAAAAAAAGTTGGTCTCCCAACTTAATTGGCAGTGTCAACGCTTTCTCAAACGTTTATAGTCGTTTAAAACTTGGAAAGTGTCGGTGTGTTTCCTCCTCAGACCCAATATCCTTTTAACAGGACAAAGTAAAAAGTAAGTCCCTTTTTGCGCAGGGTTGGCAATGATTTAATCAAAATGATCTATCATTGATTTAAATCATTTTAAAAATTAAAAAGAAATTGATGGAGCTGGCGCTGGCTTGTTGGAGGCAACGATTGTTGCGCACCAAGTGGCAGATAGGCTAACCTCATTGCATTGCAAGTGTTGCAGGTGTTTTAAACTTTTAAGGGGTTTAAAAAATCGGGTAGAAAAGCAAATCGAAAACGATTTTAGCACATACTAGAGGTTAGTATTTTACAGATAGTAAGAAACTAAGTTCACTGCATCAATTTCAGACGTTGGAAAGGTTGTTTTCATTGTTTGGATTAATGCAATCCAAACTTCAAAATCTTTTAGGCGTGGATAGAAGCCAAATTAAGTATGTTTGTTTATATCTGTGAATCAAAAACGTTAAAGAAGACCTAAGCCAAAGTGTAACTGTTAGCAGTTAGCAAATGACGAGATATAATTATTCGAGAAAAAGTGAATGTATTTTCAGTACGAAAGCCTACTAAGTTCCCTGAATTACTGTTGAAGCTAGATGAGCATGAAGTCTAGTCAGTTGTTGTTGTTGTTATCAGTGGGGGAGGGGGTTCAGTTCAGTGTGACAAAACGGGACATGGGGGAGGGGGGGCTGTCAAAAATGTGACGTCACACTTTTATATTTTATAAAAAGAAAAAAATATTAATAGTCAAACTGTACATTGACATGCTCAGGTGTCAGGAAAGTAAGGGACTGTAAAACTGCTTCTGGTTGAACCTGTCAGTATTCTAGGAATTAAAGTGGCACTGTCACTGAATGGAAGTCTGCACTTGCTCGCATCAGGCAGAGGAATGCACAATCCATTTCTTTCAACAAAACAAACAAGCCACGTGCCTTGTGTAATACAAGGTATAGCTCATGCTGAATGTTGTTAGGTTAGGAAAGGCTTGAAATGAAGGTTTCTCTTCAATCAGTTTTTCCATCCACAAAACGACATGCAATTAATGCCTAGAATATGTGAAATGGAGGAAATATCAGTTCGATAGCCTCAGTACATTCCAAAAGTGTGCATGGACTCAGAAACTTCACCGTCTGACGTCATTTCATTGATTCTGAGGAGCTTTGACTCATTACGGAGGGTACGGAAAATCGGTCAAAGTGTCGGGGCGCAAAAACTGGCCGTGTAAACTTGAAACTCGGTGTGAGGGTAGCCCTCGTCCGTACGCAACGCTTCGCAGAGGTGTTGTGTGAAGGTTGTACTGCAGTATCGGCCGGATCTTGAGAGAAAACAAGCACACGCGACTAATTTGTACAGTATGGCCACCGAAAATACCGCTATTTTGATTGATTTCTACTATTACTGAAGACATTAGATACTGCCCAAAAGAATGCCAACTGAGATGCTATCTCTGTTTTGCTTAAACCGTTTTCCAGCTGCACGAAATATTTACATTTTAATTTAAAACTTTTTGTGATGGCAGTGAGAAAACTTAAATTTTGTACTTACAACCAAATGTAGGCTACTTACAATTGGTTTTAAGCTAATAAAAATGTGTCAAGAAAAGTTATATAAAACTAATCGCAAAATAGATGTTACGATTTACGTCGAAAAACTATGGTCTACCGACTGTTCGTACTGGTGAACATAACTCCGTCGCTTAGGAACGTCCTCGGCAATGTTGCTTTTTAGTCTCAATTCTGGCCTCGCTCCCCCCCCCCATGCCTTCTAGAATAGAAGTGTCCCGGAAATGTGGTCATGCTCGTATCGATTGTGGCATGTGACGATCCTAGGTATATCCTAGCAAAATTGTTCCTTTCCATCCTGAAATAACCTTAGCAGTTAAAGAGAACGTTAATTCAGCAATTTCCATTTCCTTTATTTGTGGAGTTTCATTTTTAACTGGCTCATGGCAAATAAAATAAGCTGTTTTTTAAATATTTGTGCACTCCACAAATTTGTATTCCCAGAAAAAAAAATTCGGAAAGGGGGGGGAGGCCAGTGTGACATACTTTTTCAGGAGGGTATGAGTAGGTGTGACAAAATGTGACATGGGGGGGGAAGGGGTCAAAATTGGCCAAAAAAAGCGTGACATACTTTATGAATGGTCCCTTACTTACTGTAGAAGCTAATTTGAGTATGAAACAGCCTAGTAGTACTAGGTTACATGATTTTAAACTTCTAAAAATGCACTCCTTCAAAACTGGAGACACTCGCTTATCTGCTAATTTTAGGCCATTTAGGCACGGTTAGGGTAGTTTTTGAACTTGGGCTACATCCTTCGTTTACATCATCTGCTTTCAAGTCCAAACACGAACGCAAGCTCGCCTCTGGTATTTACTGGGCCGTTCTCGTAAATAATTACTAAGTTCTCATAATTATTGTAAATCTGTTTTGAAATCTTCAATATAAAATAACAGCCTAGTAAGTTTCTATAATTACTGTTGAAGATTGAGTACAAAACAATTTTCCACTAGTACTAAGACTAAGTTTTCATACTACTACTGTTTAAGTTTACTAAGCAATATTCGTAGCCTACTTAGCATACACAGCCAACATAATTACTGTTGAAGCTTTTTCCATGCACTGTAGCCTACTACTACAGTACTACTAAAATTTGATTTAATTGTCAAGTTTTATTTTTTATATGCGGTGTCCCACAACTTTTTAAATAAAGTTTGCTTAACTTTTGAAAAATATGATATAAATAAAAAAAAATCATTGATTTAAATCACATAAATCACATTTTTTTGTGGATTTTTTGCAAAAAATCATGATTTTTCCCAACCCTGCTGGTGTGCGCGTCCTTTGGTAGTTTTCCCCTCCGACACCAAGTAAAGCGAGCCAGTACAGCCTAGTGGTCAGCATGCTGTCCTCCAAATTATGGCTCAAATCCCATGATTGATCTAAGTTACCTTGGCAAGTTTTTGCAAGCCATTCTGCAATTAAGCTAGTTATTTTGTGAAAACCTTTGTGTTGCAAACCTTCATGTATAAAGTTGTTTCGTTGACTGGATTAATTATTATGACAGCCAATTACTGACTTTGCTTTTTTGTCGGAGCTGCTGGGTGTAGTCCCAGTAGCAGCGTAATGAAGCTGATGATCTCAATAAGCTTGTATTGGGATTAGCTTAAAAGAAAGGTTTCAGTCGTCGGCAGAAAATATCTACTACCTGTAAATTTAATTGCATTCAGTTCCTGAGTGCTCTTTATGACTTGAGGATTTTTCGCTCTCCTGATCCGGCCAGTGGGCAACCCCACTGCGTATGCGTCACCATGTGCAGCCCTCCTATAAAAGCAGACAGCTTGCCCTGGCGGCCATCTCTTTTCCTCAAGCTATCATCGCAAGACATCGCCTTAAGAAGCTCTCCTTTCCCAACGTTGCCACGTTCGCAAGTTCGCCTCGACGTTCGCAAGTTCGTTCGACTCCCCAGCCTTCTGCCAAGCCGTTGACCGCCATCTGCAGCCGCCCATCGCCGCAGCTCACGTTCGTTCCACGCCACGTTCGTTAATCGTTCCACAACGTTCGCCGACCGCACGCTCGATCGACAGCCCCCATATCAAGCATCCCGTCGTTCACAGCTCTCGTCGCCCATCACGTTCGTTCCACACCACATTCGTTAGTCGCACACTAGATCATCAACCGCCATATCAAGCATTCTGTCGTTCGTTACGTTTGTCAACCATCATGTTCGTTGTTTGCCACGTTCGTTTCACACGTTTCCAACACAACCTTTGAAACATCATGGATTCTTCTCCATCAAGCCCTCCATCTCCAGATCCCGACATTGTCGTATTGCCCTCTCCACGTCCTTCAGCTTCCAAAATCGCCACCCAAGGTCTTTCTGTTTCTCCGATGATTTGCGCTCAGCAGCCACCTTCAACCGCCACTTCGGCTTCTGCGGCCCCACCACAACGTGATGTTCGGCCTCTCGACTTATCTTCAGCTTCTCATCTTGCTCCGGACTCGGAACCACTCCCTTCACAAGAGATCCATCGTCTTATGGACCGTTCCATCAGGGATTTCTCCTACAAAAACCATCCATCAACGGAGAAGCCCCCTTCAAAGAATGCTTCATACGTCCACAATTGTATCGCATCATCAGACAATGAAGCCCACAAGCGTAAACTCCCTTCCGCTCATACTCCAGCCAAGAAACATCGTCCGAATCTATCCTCGGCCGACCTTCACCAACTCCTTTCTAACATCCTTAACACTGAAGACGACCTGGACTCTGCTTCCACATTAAAACGTGCGCCTCCACACCGAGTGAACTTAGCACAACTACCATTGGATCCTTACAAAGATTCACTTCAAGCTGACGATGATCCTGAGGCCATCCCCCTTTTCGATCTTCTCAAAGCAGTCGAAGCCATCATTTCCGACGATTACCTTTACAAGCCGGACACATCCAACCCTAAGCCTAAAAATGGGGGGGTTTTCCACCGGTTTTGGCTTTAGCCTCCGTGACAAGAACAAATGCGAAAGAGCAAACATTGGACAATCAATGGCCCTCCTCACGAGCCTTCTCAGAACAGGGGGTTCCCTCCTTGGTAAAGGTGAGCCACTCGAACTCGACCAGGACCCACCACCTCCTTACCCAGGCCGCGAATCTTGGTTTTTCAGGGCTACCGGTGACTGTGCCGCCAAACCCCGTCAATTTGAAACATTAGAAAGAAGAAAACGCTTTACCACAATACCGTGGAAAACAAAAGTCCACTTGATTTTTCGGTGAATAAAACGTTCACCATCCTCAGAAGAGCACATTAACAAAAAGTACTACGAACAGCTTCGAAATATAGTTCGTAGTACTTTTTGTTATTGTGCTCTTCTGAGGATGGTGAACGTTTTATTCACCGAAAATTCAAGTGGACTTTTGTTTTCCACGGTATTGTGGTAAACTGTTTTCTTCTTTCTAATGTCTTTTGGAAGCCACAGTAGTCGCTTCTTGCCGGTTTTGGCTGTTATTAGCAGGACACAACCTGCCAAAATTTGAAACATATCAATAATCTGAATTTCTATCCATTGAAGCCAAAATGGATTTCGGCACCGCACTCTACATTCCCCGTCGTACCGAAGTACCCACTGCTGTGCTCCATGAAAAGGACAAAATATTACGCCTGGACCTCCGCGCCGTCTCCCAAGCAGACGTTCTTGTCACCGCCATCAACGCACTCTGTGAACGGCTCCCTCGTGAGACCAGTCAAAAGAAAATCAAACACCTTCACTTCCTCATCTCAGCTTTTCAAGAAAATGTCATTCCCCTCTTATCATTCCTTCAACTGGTTCACCAAAGCACTGTTCAACTCCACCCTCCTGTTCAGGGACATAGCTTTAGGCACCGCATCCAACCTGAACACGTCCACCAAACACATCCTCCGAAACCAGCCTCTTCACAAAGCTGACACCCTATTCCGAGGCCGCTTCCCAACTCTTGCTCCTCACCTGGACATCTCCTGTAAGCCCAAAAAGTCATTCAAGCCGTCTTAACACCCAATCCTTTCGGAACCTTACCAAGGGAACACTTCCGAACCGAAACCCTCGCCCCAGACTCTTATCAGCTATCAACCTGCCATCCCACGACAAGACAAAACCCTCTTATCGTCAAAACCAGCCCTTTTGTGGGAACAACCAAACCAGCTCCCGCAGCTACAACAAAAACAGAAGGAGCTCGACTCCCGACAACCGCAGCAAGTACTCCTTCACTTCAAGCAGAAGAACTAATCATTGAAAATGACTATGCACACTCTCTCCCTGTAGGCAGCAGGGTCAGTCACTTCCGTCCTGCATGGCACCAAATCACAAAGGACAAAACTATCCTCTCAATCATTTTCCATGGATTTCAACCATCCTTCAACAGAAAACCTCATCTGGCAACCCCCCCCCCCCCTTGAACCTCGCTACCTGGCCTTCGCCAGCTCTCACCAAAGAAATCGCCGATCTTTTGGCCAAAAATGCAATCCACCTCTGCCCCGATCTTTCAAAACCTGGCTCCTACAGCTCCATTTTTCTAAGACCAAAGAAATCCGGAGGCGAACGAATGATTTTCAACCTGAAACCATTAAATCGCCTCATGAACAACGACCACTTCCAAATAGAAACCCTTCAATCCATTCGCCTCTCCCTCAAACCTCTAGAATGGCCCACTTCGATCAACCTCGAAGACGCTTATCTCCACATCCCACTAGAACTACACAGAAATAACCTCCACTACTTCCGCTTCATCTACCAGGAGAAAGTCTACGAATTCCAGACCCTCCCGTTTGGCCTCAACGCAGCTCCACGCATTTTCACACTCGTCATGAAACCAATCCTGAGCCATCTTCACCGGCACCAAATTGGAGCGAACGCCTTCCTCGACGATTGGCTCCTGAACAACATCAATCCCCGTCAACTTCAACTAAACACTTTCTTTACCATCCGTCTCCTTCACAGCTTAGGTCTCGGAGTCAATTGGAAAAATTCACGCCACCAACCTGCACAGACCTTCCTTCATCTTCCTCAGCGTAAAATTCAACTTACGAAAGCCACCGTCACGCCATCAACGGAAAGGAAATCTGACCTACTAGATCACTGCCTTTCCCTTACCCAGTCCGCAACTCACTCCCTAGCATCCCTGAACCAGGAGTCTTAGAGTTCCTAATTTTTCCTTATGTTCTACTTTTTTTGTTTTAGTTCCTTATTTTCCTGCTTTGAGATGTACAGTTCTCTACTTTCTAATTGCCGGGAAGAAAAATACACTACCTGTAAATTAAATTGCATTCAGTTCCTGAGTGCTCTGTACCCTGGAGGATTTTAAACTCTCTAGATACGCCCAGCTCAGACACCCACCTGCGCATGCGCGAGACCGGCGCGCGCAGGCCCTCCATAAATAGTGCTACGGCGTAAGCCATCCATCTCTTTTCCTCCACGCATCCGTCTCGACTGCTTCGCTCAGTCCCCGCCATCTTGGTTTTCGTTCGTCGTTCCCGTTCGCCGGCCTTGAAGTCGTGCACCGCCCGCTCTCGTCGCCACCTTCATTGCCGTTCGCCGTTCGCCAATCTTGAAGCCCATCAACACCGCATCGGTCGTCGGCCTTCGAAGCTCGGCACCTGCAGTCGCCGCGTCAACATTGCTGCCTGGCCGTTTGTTGTTCATCGTTCGTCGTTCCCGTTCGCCGGTCTCTAAAGCTCATCGCACCGCCCGCCCCTCCCGTCGCCGTTCAGCGGTCTTTGCAGCTCATCGCACCACGCATCTTCCCATACGTCGTTCCCGTTCGCCGGTCTCTGAAGCTCATCGCACCGCCCGCCACTCCCGTCGCCGTTCAGCGGTCTTTGCAGCTCATCGCACCGTGCATCTTCCCGTTCGTCATTCCCGTTCGCCGGTCTCTGAAGCTCATCGCACCGTCCGCCACTCCCGTCGCCATTCAGCGGTCTTTGCAGTTCATCGTACCGTGCTTCTTCCCGTTCGTCGTTCTCGTTCCTGTTCGCAGCACCTGCCTCTACATGTAGAAGGCCCCGTTGCGTTCGTTCGTTCGCTGGTCATCCTCTCATGAGGCAAATTTTCTCGGCCTCGGACAAAGATTTTCATCCCTCTGCAAGTGAAGCGTTCACCATTTGCCACTCACCTGCTACACAAGATTGACTCCCGCCCGTTCTCGATCATTGTTCGTCAGCCTTGAAGCTCAGCGCAAGCCCCAGCAGCTGTTGTGCCAACGTCGCTGCCCTGGCCGTTCGTCGTTCTCGTTCGCCATTCCCGTTTGCCGGTCTTTGAAGCTCGTCGCACTGCCCGCCTCTCCGTCACCGTTCAGCGGTCCTTGCAGTTCATCGCACCGTGCATCTTCCCGTTCGCCGGTCTATGAAGCTGGTCATGCTGCCCGTGCTCCCATCGCCGCCAGCGGTTTTTGCAGCTCATCATACCGTGCACCTTCCCGCTTGACGTCGCCGACCTTATGAAATATGGCTTGTCGTCCGTCGTTCCGTTTCGGTCTTGAAGCTCATCGCGCCGCCCACGCTCCCGTCGCTGCGTGGCCGGCCCTACGACTTCCCGTCGGCCTTACGAAGCATGTTGTATCGCCCGTCATTCCCGCTTGTCGTTCGTTGTTCTCGTTCGCCGGTCTCAAAGCTCACCACGCCGTCCGCCGCTCCCGTAGTCATTCTGCAGGCCTTGCAGCTCATCGCATCATGCCCTAGCCGCTCATCGTTCGTCGTTCCCGTTCGCCGGCTTTTGTTGATCATCACCCCGCCTGCTGTTCCCGTCACCATTCAGCAAGCTCCTGCAGTCGCTGTCACGTCGCTACCCTGCCCGTTCGTCGTTCGCCGTTCTCGTTCGCCGGCTTTGCAGCTCACCATACCGCCCGCCACTCCCGTCGCTCAGCAGCCCTTGCAGCTCATCGCACCAGGCAGCTTCCCACCACCGTCTGGTGTCACGTTGTCCATCATTCCCGTTCGCTGCTCGGTTGTCTTCAAGACCATCGCATCGCTCATCGGTCTTAAAAGCTCACACGGCCCCTGCGGCCGCTGCCTCAACGCCGTGGCCCTGTCCGCTCACCATTCACTGTTCGCCGTTCGTCGTTCCCGTTCGCTGAGCCCACCATCGCTGCGGCTTCCCTAACACCAGCGTCATCCGGGTTTAGGCGAAGATTTTCGTCGTTTCTGCGTCCAACTCGTTCTGCAATGATGCATTCATTATCCGATGTTCACCAATTTCACGAAGACACTATCGTTTGTCGCGCTTCCGAGCCCTTTACACCGCTACTTTCGGCCGCTTGGAGACTGATTCTCGTCATTCATCCATCGCTGCATCTAGCCCCGTTGTGGCTGCCGCTCATGTTTCACGCATTTCACGGCCGCTGCTCGCAGCCGCCGTTCGCTTGCACGATCACCGCCACTCTATCATCTTTTCAAGCCGGCAAAGAAACCTCCGTTCGCCGCCTGTTAGCCGTTGCACCAAGACGGCTCCGTTCACTCTCGCTCCTTACCTGCTCGCCGCTCACCCCTACAAGGATAAGGTGCGTTCGTCCTTGCTTACATTTACTCCCTTCAGGGAGGCAAAACTTCCGCTAAAGGATGTCCGCCATAGCTTGAGGCTTCTCTCGTACATCGAGGCCACCTTTTTACTGCACCGTCCGCCTCATGATGGATGCCACCCGTGCAGCACTCTTCCGGGAGGCTTCTTCCCTTTGGCCTCCCAGCCCATTTCGCAATTTCGACGTCTAGCTGAACGAAGATTCTCATCTTTCCGTTCGTCCTGTTGGCAACCAAGCAAGTGAAGCGTTCACCGTATCCGCCACTACTCTTCTTGGAAATTATCTGCTCGAGCCTGTAATTACATCAGCATCTTACGCCGTCGCCCGGCTCAGCAACCACCACCCACAGCCCGTTCGCCCGACGTTTACAGGCTTACCCGAAGAATATCTGCTTCTGTTGTTCGACCCCCGGAAGACTCAAATTGTCATTCGGTGCTTCTTCGTCCTATCCGGCTTGACGTTTCCGTTCTTTTCATCGTTCCCGTTCGTCCATGACATCACTCTCGTCTTCCAGTCTTGCCTCCCTCACAGCAAGCTGCCCTGTTCAGGCCCTCGCCTGCTGTCGCCTTGCCTCTCTTGCTCCCTGTGCCCCCCTCTCTTGTCGCAATTGATGCTCCCTCTCGTTTCCCGCCAAAACTTCTTATCCCTGCGAGTTTTCCCGCGTTGACGTCTTCTCATCATGTCCGTCATGGCGCGCACACGCGGTGGCAAGACTCGCAGTGCTCCACTCCGCAATCCGGACTCCTGCAACTGTGCTCCCATCCTCTCAAAGATCAAAAGATACGACCCCCACCCCTCCTGTCAGAACCACATGACGTGTAATTATTATACCGACCCTTGCACTATCTGCAAAACTATCCTACCACATGACTGGGCCCTAATCGTCAAGAAGAACACCGCTGCTGCCAAATGATCTTTACAGCGCAAGGAGCAACGTGAGCGCACTCGCTCTTCTTCCAAATCTCCGGCTATTCCTTCGTCCTCTCTCGTTCCAAGCCAAGCTGTTGTCCCGACCGACCTCACCTCCAACGTCGTTACCGAAATCACCGGGAAATATCCAATTCTGTCCCTGCCATCAGTCGCTAACCCCCCTATCGTCCAGCCTCCCTGTGCTAGCTCTGGAATTCCGACTGTCCTTTCACAAGGCCTCGACTCGAGCAAGAAGTCTAAGTCTAAACTTACCAACTTCGGTGACACTTCGTTTCTCCAGGGAGCCATCCAACACAAGCTGGACCTGAATAAGAAGGAACGTGCTAGGTTATTGAAAAACTGCCAACCAATCGCCGCTGAATTTGCCACCATTAAAACCAAACTCTCAAGTGCTGATAAGATCATCACAGCCCAACGCACAAGCATTGCCAACTTGCTCGAAAGCAACAACAAGCTTCGACGTCGTGTCGAGCTAGCTGACGCTCGGTTTCGGCGACTTTCTCCCCTTCCCCTCACGGGAAAGCGGCCTCTTTTCAAGATCCATCACCCTCATCCGCTGATTCGTCCTCCCGTTCGACCTGTCCCTACCGCAAGCATGGCCTACCAAACCGACAATTATGCTCTTCTCCTTCAGGTCCGAGTTGGGAACCATACGGTAAACTATGAGCCTCGCCCTATCACTACCACATCGATTCTCGAACCCTGTAATCTTGCTGAAAATGCCCGCCGTCAACAGGCGGCCATCTCTTAAGAGTGGCTACGGGCCAACCAGGCCATGCCTGCAGATCGGTACATCGCCCGTCAAGTTTGGCAGTGGGATAATGCTTCCCGCTTCACCCCAACCAAGCCCGAAGTCCAATTTCAAAACCAGTACTCTTCCCTGCATAAATTGCCGCTCCCGCGCCAAGGGCTATAGTTTTTCGTTTGTCGCACGGCCTTAAATTATTTCACCTGACTTCATCATTCTACTAGTTTTACTTCGGAATGGGCCCTTCAAAATTTTCAATCTGACTGTTTTCGACTGCTCATTCCACACCTGTCCAATAGATACATTATCCAACCTCAACTTCAATGTTGGTCATGTCTGGATAAATTACCTGCTTCAATTCATTTGTTGAAAATACGTTTGCATAATAGAAGCACAACATCGTAAAAATTCCACTCAAATTCGCACTCAAATACAGAATCAGCTGGAAACATCACTGATGATCAGTATAACTTTCAATGGAAAGTTGCAAAACAAGACCACCGGACAATTCTCTCTGTTTTTCAAAGCATTTGTGGGTTAAGCGAAGAACTTTCTCGCCTCTAAACCGCTAACCATAACTTGATGGAATAATTAACACATCTCAAAAAAAAAAAAAAAATGGCAGCACAGTTTGATTTGTTAAATGCCTGACGCACGCAAGATTCCAGTCGCCCGAAGAATTAACAAATGGCGCCATCTGTGTTTACAAAATTTGAGTTCACGCCTGATTGGTCGTAAAGTATACCTGACGTTAAAGCTGCCCGGATCAACTCCAAAGCTGAAGGATCTTAAATGGCCAAAATTCTCTACAGGTTTCTTCTTATTAATGGTAATAATTTTCTCTTTTCAATTTGAAAAATTTGTGATATGCTTTGTAATAAACCATGATGGAAGGAGAAATTAAAAAAAAAAAAAAAAAAAACCTGAACTTTCTCACCAACTCGCCTTGGCTATTGAAAGTTCCCTCCCCACTCCGACTGCCTTTGCGCAGAAAGTCGGCCGTGACTAGAGAACGTTGCGCCTGCAACTAACCAACCACAACTCTGTCACTGGGGACCCAGCTCACGCCCTCGGGAACCCGTCATGATGGTACCCGCCACCTATACTGACGAGGTCTGCTGTAAATGCAATTTAATTTACAGGTAGTGTATTTTCTTCCCGGCAATTAGAAAGCCCAATTTTACCTGGGGGGGGAGGTCAAAATTGGTTTCTATTGACTAAGGGGAAAAATACACTACCTGTAAATACCCACCCGACCTCCCCTCTCGAGTCACTATCATGGTTGACATTTCGTGAGGAAAAGTAGATGGCTGGCTTACGCTGTAGCGCTATTTATGGAGGGCCTGCGCGCGCCGGTCTTGCGCATGCGCAGGTGGGTGTCTGAGCTGGGCGTATCTAGAGAGTTTAAAATCCTCCAGGGTACAGAGCACTCAGGAACTGAATGCAATTTAATTTACAGGTAGTGTGGGCTTTTTTTCAGCTACGCTCATTTTGTAAATTTAAGTGTAAATCAGTGAAATGACGTATAAGATTTGAGTTCAATAAATCAATAAATAAGGCACGAACTTCGTTGGCGTACTCGACGGTCCCTGCCTTGTTTACAATGCAACGAGGCGTTCTGCGCGTGCGCGGTGAAAAGCATCACTTACGGTTCCTCATTGTATTAGGCTTGTTAGCCATCTGTTAGTGATGATACACCGACGGAATGGTTTTATCGCATGTATATTTATCTGCAGTTGTGATGGGGAGGCTGATAAAAAGCCCCACATAAATATTGCAGAGGTGCGGATTGTGAACAGATAGCTTAGTTAGCACTATGGATATCGTGGTGACAAACTTACATGGTGGTCATGCTGCATCCCGGAACATCAGTCGGTGTCTGTCGACGATCGGTTCCCTTCTTGTACAGCACTTTACTTTGGGGGTCAGCGTTGAGTCTCTTTCTGACGAGGCACAGCTTAAACTAAGGCCTGGCTAGACCTACACACTTAGTTGCGTCCGTACGCCATGAAGTCTTCCAACACACTCACATTGACAACCCATGACACGCGATCGTGTGTCACGTGCAACAGTCGTATTGCCAATTGTTGGACACGTCCTTATTTTCCCAACATAACCCCCACTCGCGTTCTGGCTTCTAGAACGGGTGAGGGGCTCCACCAACTTATTGGTGGCTCTGGTTCTGCCTTGGTTGGGCAGACCTCGCCTCTCTTCTTCTCTGTTTGACTGCACACCACCTTGAAGCTTTGCCACATCTCTGTCAAATTCTTCTTCTTGGTGAGTCATCTCTGCTCTTTCCTCTGTGGATGCAGTCAACCACTTGTCCATGTGAAATCATTATGGTCAACTACCTGTTTGGATGTCTCATTCTCTTCCATCCAAACAATTTTCAGCAAATTGTACTCCCCCACTACTCCACGAGTCGGTCTCAGAGTGTCCTTTCTCTGCGGGGTGGTACCTTCTTCCAATTCTCTCCTTGCTTGCTCGCGTGCCCTTTCTTGCACGGCTTCGAATTGGTCGTATGCTGCTTCTCCCTGACGCTCAGGTGTCTCTGATCTAGCCTCAACGTTGGCTTTCCGTGGTCTTCTCTGGCCTCACACCTGTTGTGTCTGTTCAGGAGCTTGCTCTGTCGACGATCGGTTCCCTTCTCGTACAGCACTTTACTTTGGGGGTCAGCGTCGAGTCTCTTTCGGACAAGGCACAGCCTAAATAAACTAAAGCGCTGGCTAGACCTACACACTTAGTTGCGTCCGTACGCAATGAAGTCTTCCAACACACTCACATTGACAACACAGGACACGCGATCGTGTGTCATGTGCAACACTCGTATTGTCACTTGAAGCCGGGACGCGACCAATTGTTGGACACCTCCTTATTTTCCCAACAAGTTGGTAAAGCGTCAACTACAAGAAAGTATTAGGAAGGTTAATGAGCTAGAATTGTGTTTAGTAGTATTTCATTGGTCTAAGTGTAATCATAAAAAATATGTACCACTGCAGATACGTTATATTTGGCACGTTGTTGGCAGTGGCTGCTGCCATTTTCCCCTTTTCATCGCGGGTCAATATTTGTTATGTTGATCTCGGGTCCTACGACAAAAAATTTAATTTGTATTTTCGAGAAATCGTGAACGATGTAAACATTCCAATAAGACCATTTTAACCACCTCAGAACGAACTTTTATGGCTTAGGCCCTATATTTCAAGACTATCTCAAAACAACTTTGAAGTTAAAGTGTATTTTTTATGCCTTTTTACGTCTCTCTCTCCCCCCCCCCCTCTCCTTTTCCTCCTCCCCTCCCCCCTCCTTATGTCCATGCTGATACTGTGAAAACATTTAACAGAGGTGCAGTCAGATTGCTGAGTTGAATGCATATATTTCACGTCTCGGTGGGATTTGGGTATTTTTTTCAGTGAGAATAAATGAAAAATGTTTTAAAGTGTTCAGAAAAAAGTGTAGTTACTAAAAAATTCTAGAATTCTAAATACGACCTTGTCAGACTCTCCCCCCCCCCCTTCTCAAGTAATTACTAAGCCATTGCATTTTACAAACTTCAAAATTATGTCAGAAGATATTCAAAGTGAAAAGATGTACGGTATTTTTACCACGTAACGTAACGTAATAGCAGATGCACTGTCTCTGAAGAAACCGCCATCAGGAGAATGGTCCCTTAAGACATCAATTTGCGAATCTCTCTTCATCATTTGGGGAAACCCATGATCGACCTCTTCGCCATGAGGCCCAATGCCAAACTAACCCAATTCGTGAGCCCAATCTGGCTTGTGCAGTAGATGCTCTAACCTTTCCGTGGGACAACCTGTACGCCTACTTGTTCCCTCCATTCAAGCTTCTCCGAACCGTTCTAACGAAAATCGAACAAACCCAGGGACTTTTTCTTCTCATCGCACCGAACTGGCCGGCATTCCCTTGGTTTACTCGCCTGCTCAACCTTCTCGTAGAAATGCCACGAGAACTACCAAACCCTCCGGATCTCTTATCTCAACAGAAGGGAACCAGGTTCCACCCGAACTCCAACATCTTACTTCTGCACGGGTGGCTCCTATTATCCAAGTCATCAATGAGGCAGGAATTTTTGAAGAACAAGCCACTCGCATCGCCGGCAAGGCCCTACGGGATTCCACCAACAAAATGTACAACAGCCATTGGCAACGATGGTCTCATTGGTGTAAGCGTAAAAAGGTTAATCCAATCAGTCCCCCTATTCAAGACCTTCTAGTTTTCTTCACTGATCTCTTCAAGGACAAGCTAAAAGGTTCAACCATTCTCGTCTACAGCTCCGCCTTAAACACTGTCTTCAAGGCCACCGGAAACATACACCTCTTCGAAGATTACCGCATTTCGTCCCTTTTAAAA
>JAHWFP010175805.1:0-20695 GCA_023313725.1 Lithobius niger | reverse complement strand
CCCCCACCGAGTAACAGTTCAAATGTTAAATCAACAATTTTGAAATTGCGTACTGCATAGTTTCAAGTATTAAGTTTAATGTTTGATTTCGTCGTCGGTGGGATTGACTTGGCGTGTGATATCACCGTTTCAAACGGCGAAAAAACTTGGCGGGATTCGTCGACAAGTTTTGAATTGAATAGATATTAGTTTTTTTTGTCTAGCTGTGCGGTTCATTGTCATTTTTTTGTATCCTAACTTTTTTTATTTATTTTTAGCAATTTTTAACTTTAATAATAATGTAGATAAGCTTCTAACTTGTAAACTAGTAAAAGACACGTCACCAGGCTGAAGTGACTTTGTTAAATTTCAACCGAATTCTTCTAGAATGTAATATTTTACACAAAAAAAAAACATTCTTCATCCCGTGCCATCGTTGTTGTGCTGCACGAACTTTATTGCTGTGAGAGAAACACTTTTCCTGTGTTGTGGCAACTAATGCTGTCGCTGCGAAATCCCGAAATAGAATAGCATTAAAATACACTTATGTATCTCAGTTCCCGAACCAGCGAAAGGCACGTTACCAGGTTATACTATAGCCTTTAGCTAAATTTCAACATTTTCTGCTGCATAGAAGACAAAAAAAACTATTTCCATGAATCCCTAGAACCCAGCTATTGACTCCTAGTTCTTAACGTTGAGCTTCCTAGCCCAAGTTTCCTAGTGTTCAAGCTTCCTAGTCCAATTTTTTATAACGTTCAAACGTTAAGTTTTGTCACATACGATATTTATGTTGTTAGGCGGCATTTGTGTCATGCGGCAGTTGTCAGGCGAAATTGATGCTATAAACTCATCTCCTTGGCGGGCGACGCAATAACATGTATATCACTAGTGTATGGCAGGTGTATCGTGTCTCAGTTCTTCACCATGTTTAATTTATAAAAAATAGTTAGGTTTTTTTTTTAACTCTCTGAAGGCGGAGACTCGGACCATTGCGGACTCTCGATGGGCTTTGGGCTATTGTCGGTTTGGAAGAAGTGAATTTGAAAATACAACAAACTGGCAAGTAAAAAAACGCATCACAAAAAAGGGTTACACGAATAAAATAGGCCTAGTCAATGTTAAAGACTAGTCCAGTGAGAAAAGTATAACGACGGACTGCTTCGTTTACCCATATCTAAAACAAAACCCACAAGGGTGAAAGAACCCGCCAAGTTTCAGCCAATCAATGTAGTGATTTATCAGAGCCAAAATGGCTGCCACAAAGTTGCTACATTAGTTGCCAAACTAATCCCACCTAGTATTAGATCAAAAGTTAATCAAAAACTTGAACATACTTTGTAGTTTATTTTTTATTTAGTCTAGTGTGGAAGCAAAACATGTTTCTTATTTGCCAAAACATCTTAACCTGTTAATTTTGCATTGCGTTTTCCCCAATTTGATATTTCCCTGGAGGTTTCTTCAGCTATGTAGCCACCTGCTTGCATGCCCCACTGCGCATGCGCGGCGCAGTCCACCCTTATAAAAGCGAGAGCGTGGACGCTTCCGGCATTAATTTTCCTCCAGAGGTGCCTACACGTCACTTCGCTCCACTGTTCCCCGCCTTTCGTCAGAATTTGGATTTACCAAAGATGGCCGCCGCTTCCGAAGCTTCTGCTTCATCCGCCGCCCGCCATCATGCTCTTGCTCGTCCTTTCACCCTCGGTCAGCGCTGGGTCTCCGCCCTAGACCTCGCCGCCGACGACCCGATCCTTCCCGCTACGTTCATCGACGCTCCTTTCATCGATGAAACTGCTCCAACCGTGTCGCCTCTACAAGCCGGCCAATGGACTCCTCTTACAACACCGTTGGATCTTCAATCACTTCGTCAGATCTCATTCTGGCTTTGGAAAACTACCGCGAGGCAAAGAAGAATCTTCGCCGAGCTACCACCGCTTCCAGCCCCCAACTCTGCCCTGGACCTGTCCTCTAATTCTTCCCGCAAAAACCACATTTTTTCCCGCAGTGAAGTTCACCTCATCGTCCATCCAACAGGCTATACATCATGCACGTCTCCTGCCCGCCACGCCCGCACCCGGGATCGGGTTGCGTCCGCCACGTGTCATGAAAGCCACAAACGTGACCCCCTTTCATCGCCCAGTACTGCCAAGAAACGAAAGACCGCCTCGCCACCGGCAGCTTCGCGTCCTTCTCCTGCGAACGCGCCCCCGGCCCCGGTAACCCCAAACCCGCTTTCACTTAACCTTCCAAAAACCGGGAGAATGATCCACTTCACGGACGCTCATCTCTCATGCGTTTTGAGTGATGAGTCAAGACTGAACCCGTTTTCACCTGACTAACCTCACGTCTCGAGTGATATTCAAGACTACAATTCTGTTCATTGCTGCTCGTCTCACTCGTGATTAAATCCACGTTTTGAGTGAAGATCCAAGACAGAGAGCATTTGCACCTCTTGCTGCTTGTCTCGGCCGTAGCTGACCCCACATCTCGAGCGAAAATCAAGACAACAGTTGCTGTCCACTGCTGCTCGTCTCATTCGTGGCTAGAACCCACGTTTTGAGTAAATCTAGAAGAAGCCATCTGCACCTCTTGCTATTGTCTCGACCGTGGCTGAGCCCACGTCTCGAGAGAAAATCAAGTCAACACTAGCTGTCTACTGCTGCTTGTCTCACTCGTGGCTAAGCCCACGTTTTGAGTGAAGATCCAAGACGGAGGCCGTTTGCCCTTTTCACTCCTCACGAGGGACGACTCCCGCTCCTTTCGTCACGGCTGGACCCCGCATCATGGTCGGCAACCGTTCTGTGTCTCCCATCCTTTCCCCGGACGACCGCCGTTCATCTGACACCGGCCGGCTCCTCTCGTTCAAGGTGGAATGCCAGCTTCTACACCGCCCGCCACTATACTTCCGTATTGTTGTGAGCCGGCTGCCTTCCGCTCCCAGCTCTGAAGTTCCATGAACCTCACCCCAGAACGCTACCTCGTCTAGCCCCAACGGCCTCAATTGCCTCACCGTGCTCTCACCACCAGACCTAGTCGGTGTGGGAAAGCACTTTGCCACATTCACCAGAACGACCACTGTGTTACAAGACCGACTTTCACCAGACGCAAGCTCCCTAGCCCTGCAGATTATCCCTGTCAACCCGCTGTCTCCTCCATCCACCATCCTTTCGCCACCATCTGCTGTCGGGGTTGCTAACAGGTGTAACCTTATGGTGCCCCCATCAGCCATGGAACGCTCCATCTACACTGAAGTTATTGGCCTCTCCTACGCCCGCCTTACCGTCCTTTCACTCTCGACCAACGCCGGGTCTTCACCTTAGTCCTCGCCGACGACGGGTCAACCGTTCCCGATGCATCCATCAACACTCCTTTCACTACTGTTACTATTCAAGATCTGCTAAACGCCCTTTCACCCATGTCCAACACTAGGTCTCCACCATAGTCCTCGCCGCCGACGGCTCGACTCTTCCCGACCCATCCTTCAACAGTCCTTTCATCGCAGACACTATTTTAGATTAGCTCACTCCCCTTTCACTCACAACCAACGCCGGGACTCCACCGTAGTCCTCGCCGACGACGGCTCAACCCTTCCCGATGCACCCATCAACACTCCTTTCATCGGGTCACGATTCAAGATCATCTCACTGTCTTTTCACCCACGACCAATGCTGGGTCTTCTCCGTAGTCCTCGCCATCGACGGCTCGACTCTCCCCGATGCGTCCATCAGCACTCCTTCATCGCTGTCACTTTTTTAGATCAGCTCACCGTCCTTTCACCCATGACCAATGCTAGGCCTTCAGCGTAGTCCTCGCCGGCGACGGCTCAACCTTTCCCGATGCGTCCATCATCACTCCTTTCATCACAGTTACTGGTCAAGATCTGCTACTACGGGACGGCCAACGGGCTCCTCCCGCCAGCCGATAGGTGTCTTGTCTCTCCGGCAATCCTGCCGAGGTAATCAACTGCAAGGTTACATGTCCTTACCTGGCTACTGCCGCATCTCGTCAACTTCCACCTAGGAACCACAGCGTTCCTACAGTAATCCAAACCACTGCGTCCACATGCCTCACAGTGTAATTTAAAGCCAGCCTGACGCCCTACTATCCACCACATCTTATGCCTACAGCACTCGCATCCAGACTTTGTTACGCCTTATAAGTTGCAACCGCGGAACGCTCCTAAGAACTGGCTGACTCTCCACGAAGCCTGACCAACCTGCTTTCACCACGGCCTTCCTCACCGACTTCACCCACCACCGGAATCTTCGCCTAACTTCCTCATGGGCTTTCATCAGCCCCTGCTCGCTGCCTTTTTGGAAACGTCTGCCAGCCCAAACAGCCCCTTACAGGAAATGAAAGCCAAACCAGTGCCGTCCCCGTCACGCACACCTCCCGCTGACACACAGCCCACCAACGGTCTGTTTCCCCTCGGTTTCCCGTAACAACTACCCAGTCCTCCTTTTGAAGTCGGACACCTTTCATCCCCTCCCACGCCGTCTTTAGTCCACTTTTTCGCCAACTTTGTTCTGCATCTCCTCGGCCCAACCAGGCTAACTGCTTTCACAGGGGAACAGAAAGGGATGACAGTTGAACCGGGCCTGCCACCTGCTGCCCTCGGCGCCAACCCATCCTTAGCTAGGCATGTCCTTGGCTTTCGTTTCCCAACCAGACCAAAGCCCGCCCCATCAGGATCAACGCCATGACCAAGACGGATCATCTCGGCCATCTTCAAGCCAGCCTTCCGGAGCGCCTACCAGCAACAGTTTCCTTCACCCTTTGGGTCACCTTTCATCAAGTACTCACCTCCCGTGACGAAAGACGATCCAGCTTCGCCTACCTACACGGCGTCCATCAGTCTTCGAGACAGCTGACTGCCAGAACACCACCCTGGCCCTTCTACCCTGGCCCTAAACAAAGACCAAGACACTGTCGCCGAACTGGCCTCCCGCCCTCCAAGCACCCGCCCAAGCACACAGGGTTTGAGTGAAGAGTCAAATGAATGACGCTGTCACCTCTTCCAGCATCACCACCTTGGCTAACCCAATGCTTCAAGTGAAGATTAAGACGTCCACGACTGTCTACACTGACGCTCATCCAATCCGTGTCTCTCCATTGGATCCAGAAAACTGTTTCCTTTCGACCTTAACAGCCAGCCTACGCTGTTCCGAAATCCAAGCTCTTTTGACCAACCCGGTCTACTACAGCTTCAGACCAAGTTTCTCCTCTGTAATCCTCCACCCAGGATCAACCTTCAGTGCAAAAACGCAAAACCATTCCCGGTCGTATTCATCAAGAGATTTGAACCCAAACGCCTTCTTTATCCTGTCACAGCACTACGATTCTTTCTATCCGAACTCAACACGACGACATCTGCAGAGGAAGAAATCCAACTCTCCCTTCCTGTCGACCCCAAATCCAACGAAACCTCCACTACGTCGGTGTCGCGCTGGATCAAAAAGACAAACGGTGTATCTTACGAAAAACAGAGAACGAGCAAGAATGTAAGTGTGACGGCACATGAAGTCGGAACAATCTCCACATCATGAGACCACCACAACACCACTCCAATCGAAGAGATCCTGGCAGCAACATCCTGACGACACCAATCTACCTTCACCTCTCACTACCTAAGGGATATGTTGAGAAAAGAACAGAGACTACACCTGCTGGGACCCATCGTCGCAGCCGGAATCGTGGTCAAGCCCCCTTAAGCACTCAGAACAAAGCAGAACCAAGCCATCTTCCAGATGGAAGCAAGACCCACGTCCCTGCGAGAGAGATCCAAATTCCTGTTTCCTTGAAGTTCTGAATAAATTGCGAATTTTTTTTATAAATTTTTGGGGGTAAAGCCTGCTTGCAGCCCAGGGCCCCCGGCAGAGCGGTGCCCGCCACCTAACTTTGACGAGGTCTCCTGTTAATGCAAAATTAACAGGTTAAGATGTTTTCGCAAATAAGAAAGAACATTTTGCCGGCCCTCAGCCGGCCGGCTAAAAATGGTTTCTTTTTGCCTAAAACATACTTAACCTAATCCCGCTCTGCCTCCCCTCTCAAGTCACCGCCTGGCACATTGAGAGGAAAATAAATGCTGGAAGCGTCCGCACTCTCGCTTTTATAAGGAAGGACTGCGCCGTGCATGCGCAGTGGGGTATGCAAGCAGGCGGCTACACAGCCGAAGAAACCTCCAGGGGAACATCACATTGGGGACAATGTAATGCAAAATTAACAGGTTAAGTATGTTTTAGGCAAAAAGAACCCGTTTTTAGCCGGCCGGGCTGAGGGCCGGCACAATGTTCTTTTTTTTCTGTTAGTACGACCACCGGTCACCACTGAGAATGGTTGAACATTTCTAAGCTTAGCTTGAATTGTAGCCAGGGATTCACCCTGGTAGCACAGTTGATTGAGCTCATCTGAAGATCCTAATCGAGTCCCTGTCGACGCAGTTGTTTTTTGTTTTTTTCTTTCTCAGATGCGTAGCACGTTTTTTTCACGAGTTCAGTCTGCTGCGTTGAAACAAATTGCCTGTAGGAAAAGATATTTTTAGCGCTAACGCCTTAACTAAAATATTGTGTACATTGTATTTTATTTTGTCGACAACTGGTAATGTACTAATTCGTTCTTTTGTTTTTCAGCGACTGCATCAGAGGCTCCGACGACACCTCCGGCTCCGGAAGATTCGTATGCTCTCGTAGGGGACGATAACAAAATCTGTGTTGCCATTAAACTAAGCTTTAATTTGGAAATCCTTGATAGAAACAATAAGGTAAAACAAATGATAGCAAAATCCTATAAAAGTAAAAAACCCACCTAATTTTCTCTACAAAAAGTAGTGATGTCAGATCCAAAATGGATGCTACTAAGTGTATGGGCTGAGCAAAGATCACACAAGCACAAATGATACCTTCCAAGGTGCCAGTTAAAACTGAGTGATCAGCGTTGGAAGCAGACATTTTGACTCTGATATCACTACTTTCTTTGGCGATAACTGGGTGGATCCATTTTAACTATATAGTAGGATGTTTTGCATGATATCACATAACTTGTGGTTATCAGGTTTTGGCCAGATTATTACTGGTTGTTAGTTTTTTAAGATAATTTAAAGTTTGCAACTTTTCTGTATTTCTAAGACCACAACAGTTACAATTAAAATACTACTACAAAGGTGCCACCCGCCTTCAATGACCACTCTTGATAAAGGTGACAATACAGTTACCAAAACTTAGCATAAAGTTAACAAAGCAAGCAGTAAAAACTGGCCTTAAATTCATTAATTTGTTACTCTGTGATTTAGGTCTATTCATTAGTTATTTGACAAAAAAGTTTTAAATGAAAAGAAACGAAGCTGCAGATAAGAAAACAAGTTAATGGTTCCATTGTAGCATTAATTTTTCTACGTTGCCAGTGTATTTCTTGTTCCAGAGTTGGTTGGTGACCAACATTGTGGTTCATCTGGTGTCCGGACTTGTGATTGACGAAAGCTTAAAACGCCACTCTGTGTGTCTAACTGGATAGCTCGGACGTGTGAGCAGCTGTCATGTAATAGAGATTCCGCCACAAACTGAAACGTGCATTTTTTCCCCCCGTCTAGATGGCCGCACAGTTGTTATTGTTGCAGCTCCTGAATTACCGGGGAGGGTTTATTACTCAAAAGTTCGTTGAAGCATTCATACTGGCATGAACTTTCCTAAGGTGATGCTTGAGCTTATAAATACTACACACATATTAGTCCAGTACGAGCCCTGTGGTCCCATTTGCAAAATGAAGTTTGAGAGAATTTCTCACTCACTGCCACTTAGTCAATGGGTCCCTAGACATGAAAAATCACCGAGGTGCCTGTCGGCCATAGTGCCCCGAATGGCGCTATGGTCAAATACAACATGGCCACCGTCGACCATTTTGAAAATTTAACTTTCTTGGATATTTTAGGTATATTCACATGTGATACCTCTAATTATACTGAATTTGGCGTGAGGAATTAATTTCTGATGTTGTTTTCATCATTTGGGGTCATCTTTTCCTGCAAAGGTTATGGTCAAGGTCATTTTTTTTTATTGACAGATTCAGTTATAACTAAATTCACACCATACACCAACTTTCCACCATTACGCAAATCTATTTTGTTGTTGCTGCTCTTTACTGTGACGCAGGCACACGAATTGAGTTTGTTATTACATATTACTAAAATGATTGACGTAAATCATCTTTCAAACGCCCATGGGCTTCTAAAATTATTTCGATAAAAAAGGGGGGTGGGCATTAAAAAATCTACAATTAAATTTTGGAATCTTATTAATGTCTAGGGAGGGAGTTTAGACCCAAATCCATCATGGGAAAAGTTGACCATTCACGTCCGTGCTCAGGGTTCAGTCTAGCATTAACACAACTTAGTATGTTAGATTGTCCTTCATCGAAATTCCAACATTATTCACAGTTTAAACTAATTTATTACGAAATTATTACGTAACAAACCTCGATGTTTTAGTTCTAGATCAGTTTGGTTGGACCCGAGCTAAATGGCCATCAGACTCGGGAACTTGCATCTAGTCCAGCAGCTCCCAAGCAGCTCTGGACTAAAGCAGTCTGGTTGCAAGTTCCTGAGACTGCTGGCCATGTAGCACGGACACCACAAAACTTGACCTAGCTATGAAAACTTCTTGTTTGATGCTAACGATGGTTTGTTTTGTATTAATTTCGAAGTAAATTAGTTTAAAGTATGAATTATGTTGTAGTTTGGAGGAGGGACGATCTAATAAACTAAATTTGTAAATAATTGAGAATGAAGGCTTTAGATTTTAGCTAGACTGAATCCATATCACGCATCCTAATGACCGATCTTTCCGTGGTTACAAACAATCTTCTGTGAAGCGCGTTGGTTTAAATCTTGATTTCGTTAATCCATACCACTGTGTGCTCTACTAACAGACATTGCCTCACAAACGTTCAGAGTATGCGCAAACAAAACTTTAATGGCAGTGTGGTGCGATGAGGGTGTGTTTGGTTCCCATTGCCTGTGATATCTACTTGGATGAGACAAAAAATTTCAAGGATGTGTTTCTCTGCGTGGGCCCTTTCTATTGGACCTGTGTTCTACTTAGGTTCGAGGGGAAACTTCTCTGAGGTTCTGGCCCAGATGATGCACTGATCGAGTGTGCAGTGTTTGGACCTGGTATGATAGAGTCAGTGTTAAACGGCATCTATTCTGTCTGGGCTCTCACTGGTATGCTGATTGTGAAGGATCTGAATAGTTCGCTTCAGTGGAAGATATTCCGGAATAACAATGACAGGGCTGTATATCCACTGCTGGTGCAGTTGAAGGTGCTGCAAATTAAACTTAATGAAAACCAACATTGTCCTGAAGAGTTTCAGGCCCTGATTGGACAAGTGGAGGAATTGCATCAGGACTTTCGGAAATTTGAGAAGGATTCGAGGATTCTATGCCAATCTTTGCAAAATGTCAGTGGTGTGGCAGAGTTCGAGGTCTTGTTCCATGAGATTCGGTCTATCATTAGTTTCCTCAACTTTACCACCTCTAACCAACCTATGAACCACACAGAATGCCATCTGCAACATGCATTGAGAAGTACTCGTCATCACATATTTAACCACAACGTGTCTAAGCTGTTAGACTTTGTGCAGAATCCATACTCAGTGACAGTCAATGTGCCCGTGACACTATACAACCTGCACACAGAGCTGACTGTTGACCGTAAGGTGGCTACACACCTGCTCAAGTTTCATGAGAATGGTCAGCATACTTACTGCTCATACAGACAGGAAAGATTGGTTGAGAAAACCAAGAAAATAAGCAAGACCATCTCCAAGTCAAAATTGCCCAGGTTCACCGACCAACCTCAGAAGACATCAACAAATATTGAGAAGGTGAAGAACGAACTGTCATCCAAGAAAATGGAAGAGGCACAAAGGAACATGGACATTGCTAAGGAGCAGGGCATGGACCTCAGGCAGATACTTACTCAGAATGTGCTCTCAGCATCCCCACTGTTCGATGGTGATCTTCCTACTCACACCACGAAGTTAGTACTTATTGGCGAGATTGAACCTAAACTTTACATCACCGTGAGGTCCAGACTTTTCACTTACGTTGTAGTCAGCCTCATGTTTAAAATGCGGCAGATGCTACTAGCACAATTCTCTAATCTGGATAAGGTAATCGACGCCATCTTAACCTCAGCTTCACACATCTGTGAAAATATACGGTTCATTTATCTTGAACATGATTCCTGCATTAAGATGTCTCTTAAGGGAGGGAAGTGCATGCATCGTAGTGACTCATCAATAGGCTTCGATATTATTGGCATAACAAAGAAATGCCCATCCCTCAGCAACTTAACAAGTTCTGGGCTTCTCAGGAAAACAAGTGGAATCGCCAGCACCTGGTTTGATATATTGTGTGCAATCAGAATATGGCAATGCTACCATTGTCGCTAGGTATCTTGTTTCTGATGATGAAATGCTTCCAGCAAGAGTCTGGTGGTGAGGAGATACCTGACTTGTTGAAGTGGATCGAGTAGGCAGATGCCAAGCTGGTGGTGCACGTACAGTAGGCTGTTCATGTGAAATAGTGCAAGAGAGTTATCACAGTATCCAATGACATGGACACTTTCGCATTAGTGCTACACTACACACCATACCTCCAAACTCAGGGGTTGCAGGAGATGTGGCAGCAGTAAGGCACTGGTAAAAACAGATGCATTCTTCCACTGCATCAAGCAGTTTCTCAACTTGGAGGATCAGTGGCCAAATTAGTGGTCAAGGCACAGTGACCGGAGATGAATGCATGAGTAAGGTGCAGACAAAGCCTATGACAAAGCCTATGACAAAGCCTATTACCCAGCGCAGTATCTGACAAACTTTGGAGAGACAGACACTTTGTTAAAGCAAAATACAGCACTAGCAGAGAAGTACTCGGTACATGTCTGGGCAGGGGTCAGGCCAACTACTACCTGTGACACGTTCGACCAGCTTCGAGTAGAAAACTGTATCCGTGCCAGTTTTGGAATTGATGCTCTCCCTTCTATAAGTCGTGAGATCAGAGGCCTCATATAACGAGGAGCATTTCTGGTCCACAGGACGTGTCACCTGCTCACTCCAGCCAACGAATGTGATACCAGTGAGACTAAAACCATGGGAAGCACACTTCGGTGCACTGCTCCCCTCAAAATGCCTGAAGCTCTACCGCGGAGTGTGCTCAAAACATTCAAATGTTCAGGAAAGTGTAACACAAAACACTATGGGTGCAGTTCTGGTGGAGTTCTATGCGTCATACTCTTCCATGGTAAGAGTTATAACTCGTCCTGCACAAATCCACCACGGAAAGACTAAATTGCATGCACATCACAATGAAGACATTCTTCTTTGAAAATGTTGAAAACATTCTTAATTGAGTTATTCAGAAATGATAATACAATATATAAGCAGCAATATAAATCCAGTGAATAAATACAAATTTCAGTATTGAATTATAGGTGTCTTAATTATTTGACCTGTTATACATGTTTTTTACCACTTAGAGACCTTGACTATGACCTTTGCAGGAAAAGATGACCCCAAAAGGTGAAAACAACATCAGAAATGAATTCCTTGCACCAAATTCAGTATAATTGGAGTTATCACATGTGAATATACCTAACAAATCCAAAAAAGTTGAATTTTCGAAATGGCTGACAGAGGCCATATTGGATTTAACCATAGCTCCATTCGGGGCACTATGGCCGACAAGCACCTCGGTGATTTTTCATGTCTAGGGACCCATTGACTAAGTGGCAGTGAGAAATTCTCTCGACTCCATTTTGCAAACGGGACCAGGGCTCGTACTAGACTATATAGGATGTGGAAGGATCCACGTTTAACTCTCGATTCATATTCCACCGTTTGCCACCATCTGGGAGAAGCTGCGGGTTTTGCTACCCAGCTACCGGCTAGTTTATTCGACGTCACATGATTTACTAAGGCAATTCGAACGTTAAGAAGCGTCAATTTGCCAGGGAGAATTAATTGGCTTGCAACTGGGAGGCGAAAGATATGATTTCTATACCCCAGTTGGCCTTTGCTGGAAAAAGCCATCGGCTTCTCTACTTCAAGGTAGTTTCAATGCTGTTAGGTTGACGCGTGCCTGGCCTGATTGTAGCACAAGTGACACTTCACACCTATTAATCAGGTCAAGAGTTAAAGGTGCATTCCTCTCAACGCCGTTTGTACCTATCCTCCACATCAAGTGGGGGCCCCCCCCCCCCCAGGGGGGTGTACTTACCGTTAGTCAATCCCTTGTTAAAAATCCATTTTGAAAATGTAGTGTCTACTATATTTTCAGTTGAATATTGGGAACTAATTTAATAGCATCCTGCGATTATATGATCCTTTGCGCACTTGCAATACCCATGACGTTTCATCTGCGTGTGTGCATGTACTAATTTTGAATCTTTTGCTAATAATTACCGTAAGACCAAAATCTAAAAGACTAATGCGGTAAAAATTAAAATTATTTATGCCACTAGATCACCGAAGAAAAATTATAAAGTGTGATGTTAAAATACGAAAATCTTTCCAGTTTGCGACGACACGATTTTTGTGTTTGTGCTGTTTCGTCTACTGCACCCAAGGCCAATTGAGATAGTAGCTCCGTTCCTCGCTGCGAGGAACGCAGCTACTATCTCAGTTGGCCTTGTATTGCTACCCCTAGTCTCACGAAATGGTGCGATGGTAACATGTGCAGATGGCGATCTGTGCGTGGATGTTATAATTGATAGAATAAAAGCACTAAGAGTAGTTAACGTTTTAAAAAGCCAGCAAGTGCACATGTATATTGTATACAGTAAAATGCTATGGCTAAATCCAATATGGCCACTGTCGGCCATTTTGAAAATTCAACTTTTTTGGATTTTTTTGGTATATTCACATGTGATAACTCTAATCATACTGAATTTCGTGCCTTAAAATGTTGTAAGGCAGGCGAAATGTACCTTAAATACATACGCAGGGCATCCCAGCGAATAATAAGGACCAGTCGTTCCAAGTGTGATTACATGGGGTCGCGACCCAAAACGAGAGATAGAACAAGGGGTATTCTTATCAGAGACACTCTTTCATCAGACCCTACGGGTCATCCTTTATGTCACTCCTGGTTAGCAAGATATAAACAAACAAAAAGAGAAAAAACAATAAACCGGCTTCTTTTTCTCTCTCCCCCCCCCCTCCCCCTCCATAATTTGTCCAATAGACTTCATTTGCTCTTTATGCAGTTAGGGCAGTCAACAAGGCAACTGCGTCACATTTTCGGCCTAATCATCAGACTAATGACTAAGTAAACGTAAACCATAGATGATGAAACTTGCGGCGGGTGTGGCCCAAACTTTGTCAACATAATCTTGAGCAAAGCCAGATGTGTTTAGCAACTCATTTTGATTAATGGTTGGCGTTCATAGGGAGGGAGAGGACTGGGATATCCTCTCACGGTTAAAATACTGCCTTTTATTTGCGTAGCACAATGGTAGTTACACTATGGCAGACTATGATCTGAACTGTGAACTAAAATTATGGTCCAGTGTATGACTAAAATTGTGGCCTAAACCAGGTCCATTTCTAGGATACTTCATTAGGTACTAAATAAAAAAAAAAATAAGTTACCTTTGGGCCTCACTTTGAGTTTGCCCCATCACTCTCCCCACACAAACACGTTTTTAATTTTTTACCTTCATATCACGGACGCTTTTTTCTATATATATCGATAGTTTTGAAACGCAGATTTTGAACCGCTCGATAGGCGCCATCTAGAGACAGCGATATCGTTAACCTTGCCCGCTTGCTTCCTGGTGCACGTGGACGCACCAACTTTATATTCAATCATTAAGGAGGCACGTGGCTAGTTTGCTGTGCAAAAAGAAATTTCTTTGCGTGTTTCCTTCGCTTGTTGAAATCAAGTGCTGCATAGAACTATACCAAGCGCCATGGCTGTTTGCTGTGACGTGCATATCACGTGACTAGGCTAGTCCAATCAGACGGCCAAACAGCCGTTGTTCTCGTTCGTCATTGGCTAACTTATGGTGACGTCACGGCAAACAGCCATTGCGCATGGTTTAAAACATGGTAGACGGCACTAGATGCTGCAACCTGTCATTCGATGAATAGGTCCTTTAAGGACTCGACTAAATTAACCAGTACTCACGCCATATTTTGATTTCAGTAATAACGAAGACAGATGAGCTGCATTTCGTTTATTTTAGTTTTACTTTCTATCCTCTTTTTTTTAGACCAAAAATATCAACCTGCTTGACAAACATCCTTATACTGGAGATTGTGGAGAAGATACTCCCGTTTTGACCATCATGAGGGATCAGTTATTCAACTTTACGTTTGCGTTTGAAAAGGTAAGTATATAGTTTTACATTCAGAACTCTGCAATTGACCTCCACCGGAATGCACTATGTATAATATTCTCGAGTTAAAAAAAAAGTCATTAGAAAATGAGGTCGAGTAGAAATATTGATAGGTCGAAATAAATCCCTCGTCGGTGTTTACTCACCAATGCGAAATGGGGAAACCAATGACTAAACCGCAGTGACTAAACCTTGAGGGTTCAAACAACCCAATTTCAGTTTGAAACAAAATGCAACCACGTAGCACTCCAGATGAGGGACAGTTTAGCGATCGAAGCAAGCGATCGACGTATTTTTCATCTTAGTTACTAGTACGACATTCAGAAAAACAGTACAAGGTGAGCCGATGTTTAGCGTGATTGTCTCATGTGCCAAAGGTTCCACGTTCGAACCTGACCTCAGCCACCTCTGGTATTTTCAGGGAGAGAAGGGCCCTGCGATGCTTCGTGCTCATGTCGATTGTGGTATGTAAAAGATCCTAGGAATTTCTGATTGGAACTACCTAGTAAAACTTTCCCTCTCTCCTACTGGTGCCATGGCTACGGCTGGGAATGCTTTAAACTTGCAAAGTATGACGCTTAAGTTGCTTATGTTTGTTATTTATATGAAACTACAGGATCGACAGGTGCAGGTTGCCAGTCGATCAAGAGTTAAGCAGACTTCGTGTGTAAAGGGGGCGAGGGATAATCGTCTAACTGGACTTCCCAGTCGGGGCAGTTGTCTTTTCTTTCTTCCTCAGACTAGTGTATTGTGTATCCTCACAAGGATGGTCTTTAATGCAGACTGCTTGCTTCGTTTACCCTTTACCTTGTGATTTCTTTATTTATTTATCTATTATATGCGATATTCCGTTTAGCTGATTTTTCCATTATACGATATTCCATTTAGACGAGTTTCTAGATTTTTTATTTATGCAGATATTCGACAATTATCCCATTAGACGATTTTTCCAGTTAGACGTTCGTCCGACGCCCCTGTCTAAAAGCTCAGTTGAAATTTGGAATATTGGATAGCCAACTGATCTGCGCAGTGACTAAACCTTGTAAAACCTTGTGTAAAAGCGAGTGGATCGAATGAAGTGGTACAGTGTTTAATGTTAAACTTCAATAAGGATTGTATGCCAGAAAATCTTTTGCATTTATACGTATACGGTCTATGGTGTATGAAACCTTTATTGCACGTTTATTAAATTTAGCCTGGTGGCCGACATCAACAACTTTGTGCGCGAAAAACATTTCAAAACAAAAATAACTATAATCGTTTTTTTCATATTTTTTTTTTTAGACTGACGGTGGCAAGTCATGGGCACTGACTTCAATGGAATTAAAATTTAATGCAGCCAAGTTGTTTGACGATGACGACGAACGTAAGTGGTGAAATGAGTTTTGAATAATTTAAGGCAGCCGCGCACTGAGCGGCCAGGTCGCGTAGCCAGTGGTCGTGGCGGCCAAAAAACGCAGCGACGTGCCGCGCAGCCACGTCCGTTTTTCATTGATAATTCTCGATCACGGGGTGTAAAATGAAGCCGGAACAAGTACGATTGCCCTGTGACTGCCTGCACGCCACCCACTCGGGATCCCAGTGATCACGGCGACAGGCTGGCCGCTGCGGCCAAATGCGCCTTGCCACATACACCGTAAGCATTCTTGTTGGTCGCAGCGACCTGGCCGCTGTGTGTGCGGTGGCCCTTAGTAGCACTGGTACTTCATGGCATTTGGAACAGTGGCGGTGGGGGCTAAAGTTGGTAAGCTTCAATTTCTTTTGCCAGCGTGCACGTGGATGTACACACGCATGTTGGTGAGATGTGTGGGGGGGGGGGGTCTACATCAAAAGGTTCTTCTTAACTTACGGTAGAAGTTGCAGCAAAATCACTTAGCGTAGCACTTGAAGATATTATATTTGAGAATTGTATTTTATTACTAGGCAGAATCTGGCAACATCTAGCGCTCTCTACTACTATCTAGCATTTGCTTGCATCAAGCGAAGGAATGCACAACGCCATTTCTTTTAACGAAACAAACAAACCACGGCCTCCTTAATTATTGTGTGCAAATTTGGTGAGTCATCGCGCACCTTGGAGCAATCTGTAAAGGTTAACAATATCACTGCTGCTAGATGGTGCCATATTACTTTCGTTCACTTTTCAGTCGGTGACAGTCCCACTTTATATATATGAAATATGTGTAAATCTGTAAAACTTTATGCAAATCTTTAAATCTTTTGTAAAGCTTTGAATCCCAGCAAATCCGTAAATCTGTTGGAAGGTTTACAGATTCACAAATCTCGTACATTTTTTGTTGTCTTTGACGAAGCCCTCAGAAAAACGTGCAACCGTGCTATGCTATTGCTATGCTGTGCTATGCAATAGAAAGGCAACGCCCAAGTTGCTTACTGCAAGTTCACGTCAGCATGCCTTCACCTGCTTGGTTCTTGTACGACACTGGAAAACTTATTACTTCAGTAGCTTTCTGCTTTTCGTTAAAGTCTTGATATCAGTACAGAATAGTTTTCGTAGATGAAGATTTAAGACTAAGTTCGAATTGCAAAGTCAATTGGGAAAAAAATTGAAAGATGAGGATGCTACACAGTTATGATGGTCATTACGCGTTCTGTACTTGTCTAAAATTGGGGGTCCTACCTACCCTGAGGAATTGCCAGTGACTTGGAACCATTGCAATGACACAACTTAAAAAAAGTTGTGGCATCGAAATGGTTCCACTAATACTTGAGATTTAAACGAGATGAGACATGTCTTGGTCTCGTACTTTGGAAGGTCACTCACACTCACACTCCACATAACAGTACGAATTAGTTGGCACCTATAACAATTTTTTTTCCTTTCAAATTCGGTGCTGGTGATAGTGGGATCTACTAATATGAAGTGTTGAGTGGTGTCCGAGTGGGGTTTCAGAATGTCGGCGTAGGCATATTTCTCTCATCTTAACTTTTGCTCTTTTCTCGTAATCTCGGCTTATTAAGTCTCTGAAACATGGTGATTGCAGATATGAATGTAGGTTTACGTCTGTATTTACTCAGATGTGACTAAGTCAGGCTAGGAATAGGTGTAAAGCAGTGTCGGACTGGCCAGGTCGACTAGTCGGCAATTGCCGAGGACCCAAGGGCCCCGACCCAGGGTGCAAGACCTGTAAATGACCCGTCGTTCGGATCTCCGGCGTCATTCGGATCATGTAACCTCGCTCCCAGAAGTTCTCTGCCCTCACACCAACTGACAAATCATACATGGTGGAAAACGGCGCCGATTTAAGTGAGCCCAAGCAATATTAATTCCACCATTGCAATATACGCTATTTGCAATGCTATTTCACGAAATAATCGGGAGTTGACAAAAAACGATGTTGATTTGGAGCTTAACTTTGCACCGGTTAATTCTACGTATGTCAACAAACGAGCAGTCGCATTAAAATGCATGCACGCTATCTGACAACTTTCACTGTCAAAGTATTAACTACGTTTTGTTTCGCTAATCCAAGTTCTACACAAGCTTCAAGGGGCCACGTGTTAATTTAACTATACCAGTTTTTGCCTCGCCATGCTTCGATTGTCGAAAGTAATAGAACCAGGGGGGGTCGTCCCAATACAAGCTTTTTGTGACGAGCCCCTGGGAATAGAACTCCCGAAATTACGAGATGCTTCTGTCGATTCAACCTTGGCGTAGGTTGGCGTGGTCCAACAGTTTTTCGTGTGAGTTATGTGGTTTATTTCAAACACAAGTGGTGCTAAAACAAACACTCGTCTTATTACTTTTTTTTATACTAATTAAAAAAAAAATTAAACGTGTTAATTCAATATTTCACAATTATTTTGTTAGTTTGGCTGTTGGGCAGCTGAATTTGGATGGCTTGCCTGCGTTACTTGTTGTTGCATAGCAACCAGTAGGACAGAATGTGAATGATGCGTTGTGTTGCGAACCTGTTTTTTTTTTAATATTTCTACTGGAGTTAACATTTTCTCACTTCACACTATGTTATGAGAGGAACCATAAATTATCTATCTTCAATGTTAAAATTATTTTATTTGTTTTGCGTAGTCATAACAACGTCTCGAAACGAGATCGTATCACATCATTCCCATTGAATTCAATGCAAATACATGGATGTGCTCGATCGTCGCCAAAGTCTAGGTCCGTGCCCCAAGCTCGTAATATAGCACTGCCAAACCATACGAAATACATATAGAAGCATCCTTGGCCCAAGTGAGTAGTAACCAGTATTCGGAGCTAATTCGCACATTTTTTATCAATGAATCGACTTTATCATAATATTTAATATTTCGCTTGATCGTTCATAGGTGTTAACATGTTTTTGAACAACCTCAGATCAACTACTGTACTCATTTGAACGAGCGTTCACGCGGGTTTGCCTACTAACCGTAATGCAGGAAGCCGGAGAAACGTCTTCAAGTTCATCTTCCCGTGAACGCTCGCAATGAGAAGGCGATTCATTGTTGAAAAATGTGCGAATTAGCTCTGAATACTGGTAGCTGCTCACTTGAGCTCATTTGAATCGGTGCCGTTTTCCGCCATGTTTGATTTGCCAGCTAGTGTGAGAGCAGAGAACTTCTGGGAGCGAGGTTACGTGATCCGAATGACGCCGGAGATCCGAAGACGCCTGGGATCTAGAGGGCCCGTGTAAAAAAAGTTATTTGCAGGCCGCACGTAACGCGGCGTTCCCATTCAGTGGATCAGACTACCGAGAGCAGCAGACGTTCTTCTTGTCGCTGACAACTTCAGTGAACTCTTCAAATTCTTATTCAGTAAAAAAGGGTAAAAAAAAAAAGTAGCACAACCAATTTAGAATTAAGCGCAAACTTGTTTGGTTTGTCATTATATACAGGGCTGTAGGAACTGGGGATATTGGGGGGAACTTCCCCTCATACCGTCCGAGAAGAAGTTGGCAATTTCGAGTTGTCGAGTTTCAAAATCGGATAAATTTTCACTGCAAATTCACGTGTCCATGAATACTGGTTAATTATCATCGTTATTCGGTCAGTTTGAAAGTAAAATTTATGATGCGGGTTTTATTTTTTTCATTAGTTTTCGCAACACTTCTATGTAGAACGCGAGTAACTGAGCGCTGCCCCTGATCGTTTATGGTTGCTTACCTACAGTTCTCCCAGCCACGAGACTTTGGAAGAAAGATGATTAATTAGTTATCTTTCTCCAAGCACGAGGCTGGACCCGAAATTGAGAGCAAAAATAACCCCCAAGATCTCCTAAATCAAGGGAGAAAAAATGAAAATGAAGTATGTCGATTTCAAATATGGAAGCTTTTCTCCCATAATACCTCAAATTGTTTTGGACAAAACTGAGAAAAAGGTTTTATCTTTCGATGTTCCATTTATTATAAACACGTTGCTACTTTAAAATGTGGAAATTGTGTGCAATAATACAGCTAGGCCTAATCGTCTGGGGTGAAACTGAGAAATAGATTTCACTATTTTTCACTTTTCGATAGTCCATTTAAAATAAAATCCATTTTAAATGTCAATTTCTTCGTCATTCATTATAACCTAAAAGTTTAAACTGAACTCGATTAATTTAATTCACAAAGAGAATTCCTAAAAAAAAAAACATGATTTAGTCACAATTAAGTTTTTCCGAAATCTGCCATCATGAAGAAAAATCACCAAAATGTGCTTGATAATTTGTTGCAAATGTGGTCACCGGAAGCCAGAAAATCATGACAGAAACAGGCACAAAATAGCGTAAAATAGCTCCTCCCGCTGGAGGAGCTCACAGCACTCCCCCAGATCCCCTAACTGGGTTTTCCCGACTCTTCCAAACTTACTTTTCAAAGGCAAAATCGCATGATGAGTTCCCCCCATCGGGCCCCCCCCCCCCCCCCCCCCCCCGGGGGGGGGGGCATTCAGGATCCGTGCCGAGGGGCTTCAAGGGGGCCAGTCCGACACTGGCATAATGATTGCAACGTTGTACTAATGTTGGCTAAAGCATTTGGCTTTTTTTGTTGAGGTGCACGATGAAGATAAGTGAATAGAGTCCAGCTTAAATCTTGAATGCTTAAATCTTGAATCTTGCAGTTGTTCTCGTGCTAATATCCGATTTTTCGGCACTTTACTTTGGTTTTCGATCAACACCAAACTTAGCACTTATTGTACATGATATGAAGGTGGATGACCAGATGAGCCTTTTAATCCCTGCAGGGCTTTCAATCTTTTGGAATACTGGTGGTTGTTCTGCAGTGTAGTGAATCAAAAGCAACAACATAACGTGCTCAGTGGTTGCAATCCTTACACGGGAGGCCCCCCCCCCCCCCCATGCAAAGCTTTCAGTCTTGTTTGAAATAGCC
>JAHWFP010175803.1:28511-46754 GCA_023313725.1 Lithobius niger | reverse complement strand
CTCCCCCTCATGATTTAATTCGTGGTTTGTTCAGTCTGGAATCATAGACATGTTTATTTTTATTAATATGGTCGACCATGCGCTCAGGATGTAAATGTGCCTTATTGTTAACATCGTGAACAAAGCCCAAATATAGCAAACGTATTGGCTAACAACCTGAACATACATCCTGTGGTCCGAGAACAACATTGTTGCTTTCGGGCGATGGGGTGTGTGCTCAAGTTGTGAAAAAAATACAGGAACTGGGAAACTGTTTTTGTATTTATGGATATTCATTATTTACAATACTTCTGACAGTAACGGTTATCCTTGATTGTTGGTTACATGAACAGCGTTGCACAAATATCTAGCGTTAGGCCCTATTTATAATATGGATTTCGACGCGTACGCGTGACGCTCGGCGCGTGAAACACGAGTTTTTCCCATGCTCAACGCTTAAGCGCGAGCATTTACAATTCTAGAGCAGGTGGGCCAACGCGCGCGTTTTGCCATTTTCAAGCGTCACGCGAATATTTACTGGATTTTGATCGGTGAGCGCCAAACGACGCTCGGACGCTTAGTTGTTGCATGCTGGGATTGGAAAATGGCGGCATGAACGGATTCCATCGGAGCCACAAGAGAGGAAAACGTGGTGTGCTAAAAGGGTGAATGCTCAAAATAAACGGCGAAATATCTTAATTACAGTGACCTTGAGCCGAATGACATCGAATCTTGCCGTTGTAGAAGTCTGAAGTTGTGAAACAGCATAGTTGGATCGGAGTTGCGGCCGGCATTAGCAGGCTCACGCATCTGCTCACGCGTTTGATTTGTAAATGAAAGAGCGTTTGCCTGAGCGTGACGATGTCACGAGCGGGCCAAGCAGACTGTCCACGCGCATTGCTTTGCTCTTGAACTGGCGTACGCGTCGAGAGTCGAGCGTCACGCGTACGCGTCAAAATCAATATTATGTGACAAAACCAGTATGGTATTAAAAACATTCTGTACCACAGTTACTGGCTTAAAACTCCATTGACGTAAAACAAAAGAATGACTCCAACAACTCGTCTGTTCGCAAGGGACCAAAAGTGTATTCCTTATTTACGATCAATTGTTGGGCTTTGTGGGAGGTACAAAACTCATTTTGTAGGTGTTCAACGAGTTACCAGAAGTAATACGTTTTTCTGTACCTTCGTCAAAGGCCAACAGTAGACCGTAAAATTAAGGAATAATTGTTTAGTACGTTGCGGGTAAGTTGATGGGTTCATTCCGATATGTTATACCCGCCGCCCGCAGCAGTATTATTTTTCACTTCAATGAGATATTAAGAATTAGTTACTCAATTAATAAGCAATAAATTCAATCACAACTTAAAGGACTACCAAAGCATGCAGTCAGCATTAAAAACTGACGTAGTGAGAATACAAGATACACTAACTAACAAAGAAAGCAAAGATGGCGTATTGGTATATTCTGGATTTGCATCCTACCTGAGACACTTGTCTTTATTTTCTTTCTCAGATTAGTGAATTTTAGATTCTCACAAGATCAGTCTGTAATGATGACTGTCAGCTTCGTTAAAAGGTAACGCGTTAATTGCATTTCGGGTTTTAAGTCAAAGGAAAAAACTCTGGTTTAGACATCACAGCACCTGTACATAATTAGTACACCTATATATATAATACGCTCAGGTTAGGCAAGCAAATTCATCATTATGAATTATGCACTACAATGAAAGAGGGCGAGCGACCGACAATGTCAAACAATCGGGTGTGGCCTGTAACAATCACTAACAATTGAAATATTGCTTTAATAATGCTTCCTCTTAGAGCAGACTTGAAGAGTTTCAAAGTTGGTTCAGTAACAATCACTGCATGCACGACCGTTGTTGGATTTATTGCGCTTGGTGTCAGAACGGAGAAACGGGCAATTGAGCGTCCTCCATTGAAAAAAGACAAATCACCAGGTGTTAAAATGGAGGGGGAGCAGGGATGGGGACGGGGGATGGGGGATGGGGAATCCGGGTCGGGGACAGGGGAGGCGGTGTGGGACGATAAAGGGGTTGGGGTGCATCGGGGAAAATCAGACCATACAACTGGGTAGGCCGCAGGGGGGTTCGGAGGAGGAAGCAGGGGGCAGCCTTTTCATTCCATACTGCCCACTACAGTATTTCGCTCAGGTATGCGGGAACCAGCTAGACCGGCGTATGTTATGCTGGGGGTACAGCTAGTAATTATTAATATATAATTATAGCCTGTAAGGCGCATAAAAAATCACGGTAAAAGTTATATACAATAATTACTGAAACGCGTAACGTTTCAAAGCGGTTTAACTTCGTTTTTAAGCAAGTCAAAGTGACATACCCTCCGAAGGAAACACTTACCTATTGTTCTAGACACTCCACGTGAGAACTGTCACATGGCTTTACTTTATTAAACCACTATTAATCAATCTCTTACTATAAAGACAGTTTGAAATGCAACGGTTAAAACGTGACGGTTAAAATTTGACTGCTACAATGGGAGGGCGACTGTAAGCCTAGTATTCCACACTGAATTAGCTTGCAGCTTTAAAAGCGTTGGAACTACATTCGTAGGCACTCTCACTCTCCATACCACTCTTATGACACCCTCCCATTGATCACCTTGATCCCTGTCAGCAGCATTCGTTAGGCAAGACGGAGAGTTACTTTAATACGTAAACAACTTACTGCTGTGAAAATCGCAGTCATTACAAGATACTCAACTATACTTTGTTCCACATTATGTTTTCAGAAAACTGACTGTATGACGCCACGTTTTCTTCCACTACGAGTGCAAAAAATCCGTCAACATCCCATTCGTAACTTTCTAACAGTAACTGTGTAGAGTCTACAAGTGTGATACCCAGATGTTTTTGCACTCTTAGTGCAAGGAAACGAGTAGTCATCCAGTCACTTTTCTGAAAACATAATGTTGAACAAACTATATAAACAGTAAAAACACGAAAATAAAAGATTCTGTAATAATTTTTTTTTTAACTTTAAATTTGTTGTCATGTCTAGCACTTTGTACATCTGCTTCATACATATATAAAAGAAGGCCCATCATTCTGGTAAAAAAAAAAAAACATCGTTAATATTGTTACCAACACAATCACAACAATCACTACTCAAAAGTGAATTGAAAGTTTGCGATGCCTAGGAAAAATGACAGACACCCTTACGGCTCTCTTGTAATTTGACTTGCTACCACTTGTATTTTAGGTAAACAATTCTGAAAATAATTAGCTTATATGCGACTAGGCCAATTACAAATATTCGCTTTCATTTGGCTAATATTTAAATGCCTATTTAAATGCCTCAATTTTTTACACGCAGGTTTAAAGCTGTGTGACGAGTCCACTACACCGCCAAAAGGAAAACAGGAAGGAGGTTCTGCATGAATTGCATTCCTGAATCGAGAGTATGTTCTTCCTTCTTGTACGCAAGCACTGGATTTGAGGGTTTACCTTGCTGCCACTTTTACTTTAGGCACATAATTCTGAAATTACGTGATTAGGTAAACTACAAATACTCGCTTACGCTTGGTTACAGGCTTTTTAAATGCCCCGATTCCCTAAATGGTGGTCTAAAGCTGTGTGACGAGCCCACTACACCCCAAAAGGTAAGCACTCAAAAGGTAAACAAGAGGAGGGTCTGCGTGAATCGTATTCCTTAATCGTCAGAGTCCATCCTTCTTGTAAACAAGCACAGGATTTAAGGATTTGCCTGACTACCACTTGTATTTTAGGCAAATAATTCTGTAAATAATTATATGTGACTAGGCTAACTACAATTACTCGCTTACACTTGGTTACGGGCTGTTTAAACGCCCAAAATTTCTACATGCAGGTTTCATGTTGGGTGACGATTCAACTACACCCCAAAAGGTAGAAAGAAAGGAGGTGGTTTTGAGTGAATCATATTCCTTAATCGACTATGTTCTCCATTCTTGTAAGCAAGAACCGAATTTAACGACTGTTTTCACAGCACTTTCTAGCGGAATTCATTAGACGTAATGAATTATGACACAGACTTCTGTCGACTTATATTCCTTGCGTTGTCTCTTTCTTGTGGCTGAAGAAGAGCTCTTCCACCAAAATGTGCTTGTAACGAATGTCTCCTACTGACTCGCACTTCACTTGCTCGTCGCAGTTTACTATTTTCTCGATGCCACTGGCGAAAGTAGTGACCCTGAAGGTCCATGAGTTCCTGGTGAGATCCACGCTCTACCATTTTTGTGTTCAATACTACGAAGTGGTCAGCAAATGACCGAACAGCTTTGAGACAATGGGATGTGATCAGACATGTCCTCCCCTCCTGAAGATGACCAATGATCTTCTCTAAAACCTACAATAAAAGAACAGATTGATGAATGTACATTACATAAGTATAACAAAGTGCATGTATGTACTTGATTAAATTATCTGCGGAATTTGTGATCTTTAAGACACAAATAATTAAACATAAACATTTCAAAGTATTTTAGTTCCAACAGTCTTGACCTTTTGCACAACCTTAAACCGCAAAACAGCACAAAGAAAAAAATAATATGTTATCATGATGACGGAAAGCGAACCTGGGTTTTCCGACTACATGTAGATTACCGGCCATGTGATGATAAGTGCAATTTTTCGTCAAGATGTGCACACACTCGTATTCACTGCAGGTGTTGCAACGGATGTTTGTTTATTTAGCTATAGATTTAACATCCGTTGCAACACCTACGATCTGCAGTGAATACAAGTGTGTGTGCACATCTTGACGAAAAATTTAACTTATCATCACATGGCCGGGAATCTACATGTAGTCGGAGAAAACCCAGGTTCGCTTTCCGTCATCATGATAACATGATTTTTTTTTTCGTTTAGTTGGCCACAGTTGGTAAGTAAAGTAAGTAAGTAAAGATATTTATTTCCATACGAGGAAAATGGAAAACAGGAAGGGACTGTTAGGTTCCGCTAACACCTGTCCAGCATTAAAAGAATAATATTCATACATTAGATAAAAGAGAATTAAGATACATACAACCAATTATATGACTAAAATAGGAGCAATTGTAATATACATAAAAACATTAAAAAAATATTAAAAACTAAACATATTAAAAACATTTAAAAAATATTTAAAAAAAGCATTAAAAACATTTAAAAATATTAAAAAAAAAACATATTAAAAACATTTTTAAAATCTTGCAAGATCGGTCGTTTTAAGAAGTTCTTCACTGCAGCTCCTGTATGCTACGACGGATGTTCGTTTATTTATCAAAACCAATGCGTGAGATGTATACAATACTTTGCGTAATTTAACTAAGCTTTGGTTTAATTTTCTGCCAGCCAAAATCCGACACTGAGTTCCAGTGAGGTAACCATTTACGCAAAAAAAAAAAAAACGTCAATAGCTAAGTATGAGACATGGGCTGATCACTATAGTGACTTCACTGTGTTACTGTGTTTATTACTAGTATTATATTAACAGTTAATGTCGTTTCTTTTAAGATTTTGCCTTTCAGAATACTGCGGAAATTTAGGCATACCAAAATTTAGACACAATTCTTTTCTCCTTGTTGAGTTGGACGGTTGATCTTCAAGGAAAAGATACAAGACAGCACAACTCGCAAATTATCCAGTGTTTGATGTAGTGGTGCTTTTTGGCAGAAGGAATTTAATCCAAAGATGAAATGTTAAGATACAGATGAAATAAAATGCGACACATCAATCGATGACTTCCGGGCCCATGTTAAAACGTGTCTGTTGACCAGTTTTACTCCTTTAAGATTTGGCAGCTTTGAAAGCACCAACGATATTTATCTAAACTGCATTGTTAAACTTACTTTCCCCATTTTACCTAATTTGTAACATCTAAAGCCAGGTAGTGTATAACAAATCATGTCCTCCACCAACTCCGTAAGTTGTGTGTGGTACTAACCAATTTGACTTTTGTTTTGGTGACTGTGGGTGTCTGTTTGTCCTCAAACTCATTTTTAATTTTGATGTGATTTTATTCTTCTCGTTACTTGAAAACGGTTCTAATCTTTGTGCCGAAATGTCGCACTTCTTTTCATGAGCAGCTTATGTTATACAAGGGCTTCTCTCAGCAAACCCTCTACCTGGTGGAGAAATGTATTCGAACCACGGTAAATGCATGGGATTTTTTTTTCAAATATTCACAGTAAATTCTTTTCTTTAGTTATTAAGGAGCACACGACAGTTCCTGTTATTCCAATTCTTGTACTATTTGTCGATATTGTGCTCGTAATTCTCACTGCTAATTTCGAGGTTCGTTTCAAGTTTTTGTGAGAACCACTCAGTTGTTTCTACTGACGCTATTGATCAAGTGACCAAAACTCTTGCCAAGCCCTACTTTCCACAGTTTTTTTCCTTTCACACAAGCCTCAAATCGATCGTCACACATCGGAAACAGATTCTTAACATACATGAAACAAAATTTAAAAAATACTAAAATGCTGTATTGAGAAGATTCGAGGTTCGATTCACCTTTTAGAATCGCACACAGGCTTATGTCGGTTATTAAAAATCAAGAAAATCTGCTGATTGTCTACTTTCAACGTTGTTTTGTTTTAATTTGGTGACTTACATGGCACAGACAAAGCCACAGCTGTGCTGGCTACATGTATGGAAAAACAAAAAACAAAAAATTTAAAATAACTTTTGTGTCAAATTTGAGGTTTCTGTTGACCTTTTAAAATGGCTCACAACCATATTTTGGGCTCGTTCGTGTTAATCTGGGCTTTAGGAGGGAAGGAAAAGAAAGCTGGCACACTAACTCCACCTGTCGGAATGATAGAAATTGTTGGGGTTGTGTTTGTGCATGGCTTTAACTGTCACGAATTCTGATTTACAATACTTTCGTTTACTTACCTTTCTCCTCTAATATTAAAAAAAATCAATAATTGAATTATTGACTATTAAATGTGAACCAACCAGAATGCAGAACATCAAAGATTTAATATTAATTTTTATATGGTTTATGATAATTAAATAAATAATTACTGTGCAGAAGTTTTTCAAGGGTGCGGTGTATGGGTTAGTTTTTGTTTTGTGGAAATATATTTCACTTATGGTGCTACCAGACAAGGAGTGATTGTAAAGTTTTACTATTTACCTTTTGGTCTTCGTACGAAGATGGAAAAAATAAATCATCAATGAGTACAACACGAGGTTTGCGAACTAATGCCCTAGCAGAAGCTATTTGGAATTTCTGAAGGGGTGTTAGTTGACTCTCACCGATGACTGTATCATAGCCCTGCAAAGAAAATGTTGTGCAATTCAGTTGAATAGCCCTAAGCATTTTGTGTTCGAAATGCATGTTGAAAATAGCTGTTGTAATGATTTATGAATTAATAAAGAAATTAACACAAATAAAATCAAGTTACTGGTGCCTCAAGTCACCCATTTCATTCAGAAATGCTCTCCCAAACAATTCTGAAAGTTCATCGCCTGCCATTTGCCAGAATAAACGAACATGCATGTCATCAAAAATAAACAAAATATGCAACAAGTTTCTCTTAAAACTTCAATTATTTTGTGTAAAGTTGAGTTAATAATAAAAGATCGTCTCCTGATAGGCGATAAAACCACAAGGACATATGGCATGCACTGAATTTTAATTTTCGGAAAATGATTTTTTCCTTGGTCACCTGAATAAAACAAACAATACAGTAATGAAGAATGAGACCTTATACACCATCTAGTTTCTCTTAGTTGGAATACTTTTTTATCCGTTGTCATTTTGTTATTTACAAGTGGCATTATTGTTTTGTTGTGACATCCTGTGGGACATTTGGGAACTATGGCACAGTGCTTGGGTTTAGTTCCAAGATGTAATGTGAGTGTGGTTCCGATTGTTATCACTGCTGCTGAGAAAATTTGTATTTGGTAATGACGATGACTCCATTTAAAAGAAGCCACGACAGAAATTCCGCGAACTAATTAATTTACACCAATTTATAAATTTATTAAATAAATAAATTCATAAGTAAATCTACACAACAGACTTGAAAATCTGATATTTCTGGTCAAGTTGGGTGTTCTGTGTTGTGGTGAAGCCTATTTTGGAAGCTTTAAGTGCCAGATTCTTCTGAATGAGCTACAAGTAGTCTATGCCCCACATATTGCAAATGCTTTATTCTTCCCTAGTTAGAGTTGATTACTCCTCTTTCCTACGAAACATAACATGTAAGTTCGTTTACCATTAAAAAAAGGAAGGAGATTAGCTTGTTGAAAGGTTTGAGAGTGTACTTTTGAAAGTAATGACTGACACACATGATGTCTGCTTTCTGTTTCATTTGTCTTTAGCTGAAAACAGTTTTAGTACAAAATTTAAAGATAACATATACAAATAAGTTTGTAGCCTTATGCTTGCATTACAGAATGTAGGCTGTTCTGATTGGCTAAAATCAAGTTGAGTCAAACCTGCAGCGGCATAAACTCCGTTTTGCTGGAATGAGATAAAATGGCATTTACTGCCTCTTACCTCGTTGATTTTTTTTTACAAATGCATTTAAACTGGACTCAGCAAAAAAAGTCATTCTGAGATCTTACAAACTAGCGGAAACCATCATCTTGTTCAAACCAAATTTTGTAATTATTACAAGTAATACCAAAAGAGCCCAGTATATTATTGAGAAGTTATGTTTTCTTCCCACAAAACGAGCACTGTTCTGACTTACACTGAAAAGACCACGGTGAAAAGACCACACCAGAGCTTTCTGCTTCAGTAATTATACAGATCGAAGATTTAATCGTGTCTGAATGTTCACTGACAAACAAACTACAGAGGCTATACAATATATCTCACCTAGAGAATCCTTATTTCGCTTTCATTCTTATTATGCCCATATTAGGGAAATGAAGTCACCTTCATTAATCACTGGACTTTTATGGAAACACGAAGCTGATTCTCGGCAGCATTCAGTAGTTATGAAGTTCACTTAGATCTTGGAAATTACTCATTACTCCCACTTTCAAAAACAGGATACTGTCAGTATCTTGCAAATTTTCGATTGTATTTCAACAAGCTTCATCAGGCAGGGTCAAGAAATTGAGTCTTCTGGTAACATTTTCGTCTGCTTGTTTTTTTCGTCTGCTTGCTTCAAAAGAAAAGAACGTCCACGGCCTCCGATGTTTACAAGGTAAGCACAACAAGCGGCATGGCCACCAATACATTTACAATGTTACATGGTTCTCGCAATAAACAAGGCCTAGGGACATTTATTACTTGCTTCTTTCACTCCATCTTTGCTTCAGTATGCCATCTAATTCATTTCCAATCAAGTGCATGACTTTTGGGTTAGATGGGCCCTGGATGTTCATTAGGGGGATGTTATTCTACAAGTGGTGGCCATGCCGCTTGTTGTGCTTACGTTGTAAATATCGGAGGCCGTGGACGTTCTTTTCTTTTGAAGCAAGCAGACGAATAAACAAGCACACGAAAATGTAACCAGAAGACTCAATTTTCTTGACCCTACCTGATGAAGATTGTTGAAATACAATCGAAAATTTGCAAGACACTGACAGTTTCCTGTTTTTGAAAGTGAGCGTAATGAGTAATTTCCAAGATCAAAGTGAATCAACAGCGTTTCAAAGTAATAAAAGTAAGCCTAACGGTTTATTTTGTGATAGTTATGAAGTCTCTTTCAGGAATCGTCAGACTTTTACCGAAACACGAAGATGCTTTTCGGCCATACGTTTAACGTGGTGTTCAAGCAAACGAAATCACAGGTTGGTTGACAAGATGTGATGGGGGGGCCTAGTAACGCTATGCCAAATAGAGTAAAACATCATAAGCATCATAAAACTAAATATCGCAAATCAAAGTCAAATCGAAAATCGAAACCGTGAAACGTAATTACTTCGGAGAATCGTTATGCGGAAAGTGAACAAAAATTCTCAAACCGAATTTTACTCGTGCTTCTACGAAATGTATAAGTTGTGAGTTTTAGCACTCAATTCCTTTCCAACAAATTTTTCTCGACCTTCAGTTTCGGGAATTTAAATCTGGGAAAGGAGTTTCGTGCTAAAACACACAAATCATCGATTTCGTAGCACTCGGGGTTTTGTAGCTCATAACACGACCACGTTTTTTTGCACAAAACCCATTAATACTAACGAATGCTAATTAGTTTGCAATTATATCCCGAGCATGTGTATGACTTCACACTAATTAGCATTAGTTAGTTTTAGTCTGGTTACACAGGCTGAGTGTGAAAACCTTTGTGGCTGCATTACTGACCACCACTTTAGAGCTACTTTGTTGGGAGTATATATATAACCCAGTTCAAAATAAATAATAACAGAAGAACTAAACAATCTTTGCGTTTATTAATATTTATAATGTGATGCTACGTTTTATTAGCTTATCACTCTATCACTTCATACAATTATATTATTTTTCTCCAACGAGAAGCCATCTTAATATATAAGGTGTTTCAATAACACCTTTTCATGTTAAAACCCAATTCATACAGGCCCTTACACTGCATTATAAGTATAGGTAGTACCTTAGGTAAATCTGATATACAGGTGTCTAGGTATACTTTACGACATGCCTGAAGTATTTCATCCACTCGAACATGTCTCATATTGTCACCATACGCTATATTCTCACTAATAGTCCGGTGAGAGAGAAGTGAGTCTTTAGTCACAATAGCTACTTGAGATCGAAGCCAAGGTACGTTCAAATTCTGGAGATCAATATTATCTAGCACCTGGAAAGAAGAGCCTTCATTTTATTGGTTAGATATTGAAGTAAATGTTTAACAACAAAAAAGTATTTATGAACACTCCGTATGAAAGTTTAGTATCTGAATGGAGTGAATCTATACCAGGAAGTGAAAGTAATAATAAAGGTAATAATTAATTTTCTTCCATGTGTTCTCAGCAAACTGTTTACATTTTGTGGCATGTAAAGAACAGCTCATACAGCAACAGTTAGCAAATAAATTGCCTAGTCGGAGCAACGCAATGCTTAATAAATGTAATAATTTTTGATAGGTGTCCAATCCGTTTACATGTTTAGTAAAACAGGTTGTTATGTTTAACAGGAAAGCACACCTGCATAACTGTAAACGTTAGTGTGTTGTTTAGTTGTTTAGTATTAATATCATACTGTCGTCATATGGATGACACAGACTATGGACTATACAGCATAGGTGAAAGTCTAGTTATGACAGTGCTTAATTTCTAATTAGTAAAGTACCGGAACTGTCACTTGTTTGCAGAGGTAGGAAGGGACGGTCATTTACATCCCATCGAAACCACAGCTATGGGGTCTCGGGGAGCGCTGCAAGATCCCTCAGCAGGGTCCAAGGCGGAGCCACGGAAGGTTTAACGTTTTTACCTATTTCAACACTTAAGGTACCTAGAAGGTACCTTTTTTGAAGATTTTAACGCTCTTATTTTTCATTCATTTTAGGGAAACAAAATAATATCCTAACTTGCCCCTTCCCCAGATGTGCCGAGAGGGGGAGAAGGGAGGAGTGACTCCCCCTCCCCCAATAAAAAAATGTACGTATTGAAAAGCAGTGCTTTGCCAACTGTTTTACCGGATTAAAGTTAGGATTGACACAGAAAAATAGCCACTCAAATACAGGAAAATAATGAAAAAGACATAGTCCTAATTTAGAATAATAACGTTCAACGTTTTTTATTGATGATCTTATTTTATTTTTATTATTGTTATAACACTTATAAAACGCCAAAACGTATTATCAACAAAAATATTTGCAACACCTCCAGCTCCAACGCGATGCTGCGGCATGAGACAAGCAAGAGAAACCAGAAAACTAGGGACTCCTAGCGGATCGCGGCCACAGAAAAACTACACTCATTCGGCCTAAGCAACAATATTTAGTTTTGTTACGATGGTTGAAGTTAAATTAAATCAAATTCACTAAATGGCATAGTGATTTTAGTTTGGTTTTAGGGTTCATTGCTTTAATTTGAAATTGCGAAAATTTTCGAAAGATGAGACTTTTCCGTACAGGTAAAATGTTGCCTTTAAAAGAACCGCAACGTCGTTCCGGCTTTAAAAAAACAACCGGAATGCCGTTCCGGCCCAAATTAAGCCCTGAGTTACGAGATAATACGATAATGAGAGAGGTTATAACTAGGGCAGCTATCGTTCTGGATTAATGAAAACATTCTTAGCAAATGCTTTTACGTTAGTTCATCTTGTGATGGTCCAAAATTTAACACATAGCATCACACGTATGAATTGTCTGAGATTGCTCGATGCTTGGCAAGCCTTGTGGAACAAACAAGATGGCAATAAGTTGCGAGCTATTAAAGGCACTGTCCAGGAGTGGCACTCAGCTTGTTGCCACAGTCACCGAGAAGAAGTAGTGTTTGCTCATTTGAGTATTGGTCACATCAACCTTACTCATTGCTTCCTTTTGAGGGGGGGGGGGGTTATCTCTCTTGAATATCAGTGGCAGAACTGGCCACTTACAGTCCATCATGTTCTTGTTATACAAAACGGCAATAAGTTGCGGGCTATTAAAGGCACTGTCGAAGAGTGGTACTTAGCATATTGCCGCAGGCACCAGGAAGAGGTTGTGTTGGCCCGTTTGCATATTGGTCACATCAACCTTACTCAACCACATTGTCTGAGATTGCTCGATGCTTGGCAAGCCTTGTGGAACAAACAAGATGGCAATAAGTTGCGAGCTATTAAAGGCACTGTCCAGGAGTGGCACTCAGCTTGTTGCCACAGTCACCGAGAAGAAGTAGTGTTTGCTCATTTGAGTATTGGTCACATCAACCTTACTCATTGCTTCCTTTTGAGGGGGGGGGGGGTTATCTCTCTTGAATATCAGTGGCAGAACTGGCCACTTACAGTCCATCATGTTCTTGTTATCGTCACCATCTTGATGGTAATCGTCGCTGTTTCCACCTTCCGCAATTGGGCGATGATTCTGTCCTCGTGTCCGGGGTTTTTCAATTTTTTCTGGAGGTTCAGACATACGATGAGATCTAGATTTTGGGATTGGTTAACATCTCTTTAATGTGTGGTGCAGTGGTAACTCGGGACACTGCACTGTGACTGAGATTGGCATGTTGACGCGTCATTAAACCTCAATCCTCCCCATATTATCTTTACGTACTATTTTATAATGCATTAGAAAGTAAAGCAGATGCGAATTATAAAGCTTACGAATTATAAAGCTTATTCATAAGGAAAAAGCACTATAGTGTCCGCAGCCTATCTTGAGTCTGCCCCACAATGGACACTAATCATCGACTGTATGTTTTTGACAGCAGAGTGCCTTGTTGATATCCAAAATAGATGCAAAAACAATGGCGGCCGCCCATTAAAGCAACCCCCTCCAGGAAGACATAGCCGATCATAAAATACCTGCAGGACTCAAGATACGCTGCGCACACTTTATAACTCCTACACAAGGGCACACAAATGTCATTATTTACCACGGATCCCTCTTTTGGATCATACAACCGCTGTATTAAGTAGATACAAGTTGATTTGCCACTTCCTGATGGTCCCACAAGGGCAGTTGTTTTCCCCTCTGCAATATCGAAGGTCAGCTTTTCAACAGCAGCACCAAACCTCTTGGACAAGTATTTGAATTCCACATTTTCGAAATTAATACTTCGATTTCCTCGGATTGGCTAAAGCAAATATGAGAGACAAACTTTAGTTTCCAATTGTGTAATTTCTAGCATAGAAAGCATCATGGAAAAAACATGGAGGCATGCAAATTGTACATAAAAGCAATTAGAATAGACATTGCTCCCCATCAACATGACATTGCTTTACATTATTACGATCATTTATTCTCTACAGTTTCGTTGGAGAGTGTGCCACACTACGTCACTTTAACTAACCAAAGAGCGATGTCATTACGTGTTGGCATCAACATCTACACGCAAGATGGCGTCCATCCGTGGAATTAATTGTGAATCGGTCAAAATGTGGAAAGTGAATGTTTGTAATTAAAAAGAGCAAGCCAGCAAAACATAAATCATACTAATTCACAATGTTTCGAACCTATTTTCGGTTCATTCTCATGCGATTTCCTTGTTTACCAGTGCGGAATTAGCAAGGAAAGAATAAAAACACCAGCAGAACCATGAACAACAGCGAAGAGGGGCTTAATCTATGCTGGAGGCGTTGTACAACTGAAGGCAGTGGGTCAGGCTGCAGTTGGCATACTGATGGTAAAACTGCCCCAGCGGTAGAATTTGGAACCTCCTAGTTGTTTACTCGTGCTAAGATTGGACTGGAATTTGTTGTTGTTGTGGAGAATACAGTCATCAACGGGGGGGGGGGGGGGGGGGGGGCAAGACGCATAGCTTTTCGAGATTGAGTTGGGTTTGATCCTACCTTTCTTTTTTTTATAGTGCTGAACCAGGGAATTGGTTCCAGCTTGAAGGTAGATTTAAGGGGTCAAAGTGTCTTGATCAACTTCTGATCACTCTGTCCAGTGCAGGTGACGCCACATTTTGGACTGCCACAAGTTGTCAGGTATGGTGTTTTGTTTCAGGTGGTTAAGTAGTTCAAAACATTCCTGGGTTGGCTTCTGAATGCTTTGTTTAAAGGTTTTGGTGGTTTGTGCTGACAAATCTAATCTGCTGGGTATGCTTGAAGATTTTTAGCAGTTGGTGACCCCTCTGATGATGTAGGGGACACTACAAGATTGCTTGTTAGCAGTGGTGGTGGAGATGGTTGGCCTATTTCTTTTTTTCTGTTCAACTGGTGGATGTCAGCCTATATCAGGATTCTGTTTTATGCTAGCATCCACTGGATGAGCAGTGAAAATGGTACAACCTCCCCACCCCAGCTTACACGCAATGTTGTAGTATGCCATTCCTCACAGGGGTCACCAAACAGTTACGAATATTCCTGCATGACCAGCACATTAGACTTGTCACTGCAAACCACCAGAACCTCAAACAAGGCATTCAGAATCCGAACCAGGATTATTTAAACTACCCGACCACCTGAAACAAAGCTCCATTTACCAGATTCATTTCAACAGTCCAACATGTGGCACCACCTACACTGGAAAGAGTCAGCAGAAGTTGATCCAATGACTTTGATCCCATAAATTTAACTTTAATCGACCACGTCACCAATTACCAGGTCTGACATCACAAATCAACAGGATGTAAACCCATTATACCAAATACGAAATTACTATACTGCTATCTCGAAAATCTTTGCATTTCCTATTTGCTACCACCCTGTACGTAACTGTATTCTCCCCAACAACAAATACCAGGACTACTTAGGGTAAGTAAACTACTTGGATGCTCCAAATTCCACCACCAAGGTGATCGCATCATCAGTGTATACCGACTACAACTGAGGGAAGTTGGTCAAAACTACCTTTAGTTGTGCATTGCTTTCAGAACGGACTTGGTCCTTTGCAGCTGTTGTTCACGCTTCTGCCCATGTTTTTATTCTTTCCAATCCTGTTTCCACACTGGTAAACATAGAAATTGCCTTGAGCTTGTTTATTCCATGACAATTACCACTGGTAATTACTTTTTGTAGGCATTTTAAACCTTGAGAATGCACTAAAAATAGGTTCGAAAGTTTAGGAAAAATGTTTAAACGTTGTGCACTTTGCTCACTTGCTCCTTTTAATACTTTACAAATACTTTACTTTGTCCCCAATATTTGTAATTTACTCTTTGATACACTGTCGCCACTTCCCTCAGTTTAGTTAAAACACTCCTTTCAGTGGCTGGCCTACTAAAATTCTTCGACTGTATTGCCTGACTCAAGGCCTTGACACTGTGTGTCCTACCACTTTCCTTACTTAGGTGGGGAAATAAGTGGCACTTGTACCCTGACTTGAATTTTCAGCAAACTATTACCTATTTATTATTTTTTGTATTATAGATAATAATAAAGCAAAACACCGAACGTCTACACTAAAAGTCCTCAACTGAGTCAAAACTGCAGTACGCTGCATTTATTAGAAAAGGAAGTAGTCGAGTTTTGAGACGTGCGCTTACATCTTCGGATCATTATAGTAACTTGTAATGTTTATTATGTATTCTATCTTTGGAGTTACTATAACTCTTTCTGTCTAGTGAACTGTACATAACTGCACCTAATCTTGTATGACTTAGTTGCTGTAACGACATCCCTTTCCTTGACTGTTTTTTGGCAACATCATTGTCATGTCAATAAGTTTATACTTACTAGCATGAATCCAGCACTTATTGAGCTGTCAATTGCTGGCTTACGATCCAGTAACTGGAACATTCTGTGAGCTGCTTCGAGAGCTCGAATTGATGCGTAAATTAATGGTACTGCTTGAACTATTGCAAAAAATGCTGTCTCAGTCACTTGTTGCAGCCTAGAAATAAAATAGCTATGTTAAGACCTGCACAAATAAATTTATATTTTTCTTTTTGTTCTTTAGAACTACACTGCACTCGAATTTTCACAGACGGCAGACAGTCTCTCTCTTTATATATATACATATTAAAAATAAAAAAAAGCCAAGAGTGCTGCAAAAATTCAAAGAGGGGATTCGAAAAAATATCCTTTTTTCGTCTTCAGGTTGCAAGATAAAATTCACATAGCAAGGCCACCAAGTAGCCTGTTGTTTAAATGGCTACATAACAACTTAAAAATGTGTTAAAAATAATAAAAACCATAGTTTTCCCCTCTCACCAGACTGTTTGCCACAGGACACACCCCTGCCTTAGACCAAGTCCAAGTTCTGTTTAAAGAAAAACAAACTCGTGCCCGAATCAATGTAGAAACTTTAGTCATTCAAACGCATCAACCACCAGTCCACAACCACCTAATTCGGGGTAACAAGATTCTCAAAGAATATTTCCCCATAATCAAAAATCTCAAACTGGAAAATTATAAAAGAAAAAAATTAGAACGTAAAACAATCCACGTTTTGAAATCAACTGCCCCATGACGATGCAAGCAGCCATATTTGCATACAGCTCAATTGCAACTTGGTTTCCCAAGGAACAGGTGGGCTTGAGCTCGCCATATTTTTCTGCCTCTTTTGATAGGGGAAACTATGGTTTTTTATTATTTTTAACACATTTTTAACTTGTTATGTAGCCATTTAAACAACAGGCTACTTGGTGGCCTGGCTATGTGAATTTTATCTTGCAACCTGAAGATGAAAAATGGATATTTTCGAAACGTTGTTTTGAATTGTTTGCAGCACTCTTGGCTTTATTATATTTTTAATCCGTCACGTGTGCTTCACTTTTTCTATATATATACACACACATAAAACGAAATATTACGACATTGTTGATGGACAAAAAACAGAGCGGCGTACCGATGGCTTCCTACTAGGTTAGCACATGTTATGCCAGGACAGCTAGTTTTAAATATTCTACTAGTTTATACTACAAATTTTAAGGAAAAACACCCTGGCATTAAGAAGCATGTCTTCTTTTTCAAACAATCTAAATAAATAATAATATTGAAATGAAATATAAAAAATAGCCTAAGGGACCAATCATTATTTATGTCCGGGGTAGGGGAGGAACTGAAAATATGACCTCCAAATTTTTGAAGACCTTTTACCTCCAAAGACCCTGAAAAAAAAAAACGACTCCCTCACCCATGGTCAAATAATATTCTGACACCGTACCGTGCCCCACCGAAAAAAGTAAGCTTTTCTTCTGGCTTTCCAGGTTAAAGTGGCACTATCACCGATTGAAAGCAGACGAAATCTGACAACATCTAGCGCTATGCAGTACCATCTAGCACTTGCTTGCACCAAGTGAAGGAGTGCATAACGGCATTTATTTTAATGAAACAAACAAGCTACGACATTCTTAATTATTGAGTGAAAATTTGGTTCGTTTTCGTGTACCTGGGAGCAAGCTATAAAAGTTAACAATATCGTTGCTGCTAGATGTCGCCACGGTATTTTCATTTGCATTTCAATCGGTGATAGTGCCACTTTAAGTATAGATGATTTCTTCTGGACTAATTCATGCCACTAAAATAACTTTGGATGAAAGGGATGCTATTGGGCTACAGGCACTATTAAGGTAGTTTGAGTTAGCAGGCCCGTGCTCTTTACAGCATCAACACGTGCAACATGGAAAATATCCCACGGTATTAAAACTGTTTTAGAAACTATTCACCGCATCACACTAAAAATAACGTCAAAATCGTATTAAAAAAACGACTCCTTGAGTTTGGTCAGTGTTTTTTTGTGTACGTGAAACTCCCCTTGACAGAAATAAAAAAAGTAACTCACCCCC
>JAHWFP010175803.1:16729-28411 GCA_023313725.1 Lithobius niger | reverse complement strand
CCGGCGAGAGGGTCCAAAAAATCCATGACCCTTCAACTTTCTCCATCCCCTCCCCAAGTTATAAATAAGGACTGGTCCCTAAGAAGAAGTCTGGTAAGGTGTGCTAACAGAGTAGGAAACCAAAATTATATGAGCCCGTAACTGCGAGATCCGTTACTGTCAGCACTGGGTTATGCAACTGTCATACTCCAACAGCAATATAAGAGTTGTAGTAAGTTTCCCACTGGGGAAAAACTACTGTCTGGAATCTGGAGTTAAAACAGTTGCCTCACATCTTATTTTATTCTATCCTTTCTGTTATATTCCAACTATGTCTAGAAATCACCATAGTACTTACACAATAACTCTTTGTTGCGAGTAACCTTCATACATGATGAGAAATCCACCCAGTGAGTTGACAGCCGAGTATAACAATAAAGGTGTGCATTTTGTGATACCAAATAGCAGTCCTCGGATCGAATAGATGTCAACTGATAAACTGAAAGGAAAGTCACATTGTTACGCAATTGATATGCATTATGCAGCAATTAAGGAGAAACAAAAATTGTCTAAACAACGTCCTATCAACATTTTGTGAGCTACTTATTTTAGAATGTAAACTGTGACTATTAATTTCGGAATTTATCACATATCTTACCTGTGCAAACGAAGAAGAGCCGTCTTATGTTGGGCACATATAACATTTTCAGCATGAAGAGATGCAAGTGTTCGAATGTTGGTAAGAGATTCACTTGCTATCTAGAGGAATAATTAACCATTTGCAAAATTAAAACATAGTAATTAAATGTGAGGAGTGCTTATAGGGCAGTGACACGACGTAATACACAATAATACTACGTCGTGTCACTGCCCTCTAAGCACTCTATGGTGGAGCCAGTAACTGGGTTAGCTGCAAGGAGCACTGGAGGGAGAAAGGAAGATCGTCTTATTGAAGCCAATGCTATTAGACTGGATTTCTTCAGCCTATAACGCAAGATTTTTGTTGCTGGAGAAAACAACGTTCTTTTAAGCCTAGAAATCCGCTCTCAAAGCACTGTCTTGACTAGAAGTGCCGTTGTTTTCCGTTACATTTTAATCTAGTGCACCTTGTAGCTATTACCCCCAAATGGTGTCTCGTAGCCAAAATGATGTCACATGACGCTGCTCTATAGGGGAATGGATTCAAATATGATACTACCATGTATGCCCAACTGTGTTAATGCGCTTGAGGTAGGAAGTTTATGCTTTCAATCCAAAAGTCGGTAGAATAACAGATACTGTATTACCACATTGATGAATTTACTTACAGCTATCCTACTTACTAAATCATCCCGAAAGTAAAGAATTTACTTACTAAAATCATTCCGAAGCACTTCCGTGTTTCTTATCCAATAGTGTCACTTCTATGACTTACACAGTATATACCTACTAGGATACAGTCACGGACAATAGAAATTTCCAGTGATTAAGTGATATGCACAATGACGTCTGAAATACATGCACAGCCAGCCAGATGGACTCTTAGCGCTAGTATCTTAATTGTATAGATCGTCTGAACTACGTACACTAGATATGTTATCAACTGACTTTTATACTTCTGTTTAGAATTGAAGAGGAATCAAAATGTATGCTATTTGAGTGACTATTATGCAAACGTTGTATGTAAGATACAATTCGTTGGGCATTGTAATGAGAATTTTGTACTGAACCACATACTGGTGTTATACAGTGAAATCTTTGATGTAACATACCAGTCCTTGTTTAAAAATCAGAATCATGCCATGCAAATTAGTAATTTCCTTGCAGTCGTAATGACAAGTTAAAATTTATTATTATTACACATTTACTCTACAGGCCCCTGAGCACTAGGCGGGCAGGTTCCAAGACCAGGTCGCTGCAGCCAATGAGAATGCTTACGACTTATGCAACACTTCGCAATTGGCCGCTGGGATATCAGGCGACATGCAGGCGACCACAGGGCAAAAACACTTGCTCCCTGTTCATTTTCTACCACGGATCGAGAACAACCCAGAGAGTTGGCTGCTATGACCACTGGCTGCCTAGTGCACTGTGCCATAAGTTATAGAAAGTCTTTTACAACTTACCTTGCCAGAAATTTCTAGTGCACTTGTCTGAAGGGAAGAGTCTGCTGTGTTAACCTTTGTTTGCAGACATGTAATAAAAACTGCAATTGAAATAAAAGTAGCGGCTACGACGGTAATTTTCCATGAATAAACCAAGGTAATCAGAGCACATGCAGCCGTTGTCGTGGCAATTTGTACAAGTTGACCAATAGAAGAAGTAGCTGCCTGAAACAAATTAAGAGTCTCAGATAAAAATTACAGGAGAAATTCTCTGGTCTTAAACATGATTAACTGGACACTTACTCCTTTTCATACCAAGCAAAGTTACATTGTCTTGACTTTTGCCAGCTTTGAATTTGCCACGGGTGTTTCGTCCTTTCTGTCCCACCTATTATATACATTACTGGTCCACGGTCTGTTTTCCAAGACAAAACCTTATCATACTCAATCCTTGACGCATACACTCCTGTGTACCTGAGAAGCGAATGGCCCGCGGAGATTTGCGCATGCTTATTCGACTGTCAACTGTGACATGTAAGATATACTAGCATAATTTCGTAGCACAGTAATACAGCAGTTCTTCAACGTGAAGACTTTGTGTTTGGCCAGTGCTTCAAGAAGACCAATTCTTTGGCATCGTCCATTTTTTTGCTACACACCTGAAGAGTAAAAAAAAAAGAGAAAATAGTCAAATGTAGCGTTATTTTCAACTGCTAAGCTTGTCTCGGCATTCTAAGACAAGGTTAGCAGTTGTAAATGATGCTAATTCTACTATTCCTTTTTTTTTTACTCTTCAGATTATGGCATAAAAATGGACGATGCTAAAGAAATAGTGTTCTTGCAGCGTCGCCTACACACACAGTCTCCAAATTCATGAAAGACTATGTAAGGGTTTTTCTATTATCCAGCTATCAGTGAAGAACTACAATAATTTACCAAATACATTAAAAACAATCAAAGGTTATAATGAACTTCAGCAAAAATGAAGAACTATTGGATTAATACTATTGATATGGTTTAAGAATGGGTAGAAAAGTTTTGGCTGGTGGGTTAAATTGTTGAAGAAGAAGTTTAAAGTGAATAAAAATGGGATTGCTAAATTAATAAAATAATTGTGTATTAACAAAGGCTTCTGGATTGAAATGTAGTCAATTATCAAAAATATTTGTTCTGGAGGAAGTTATGTTTATGTTGTATACAAATGTAGGTTATTTTAGATTATCAATGTGATGTGTTGTTGCCACAAGTAAGTGTGAACTCACTTCGTGACATCTGTCATTAATTCATTTTTTTTTAAATCTCAATTCGAAATTCGAAATGTCTTTGGCCAGTTTTAAGCTGTGCATTGAAGCAACACTTCACCACATTCCAACAATAGCTGGATAGCACAATCATGAAATCAACAAATCTACAATGGTGGTTAGGTTGTTACTACAATAAAAATTGTATTATTTACGTTTAAAATTGGCCAGACAATTTTGAAACAACATGCTGTTTCAAGAGTTACCACACGCTTACCTCTTGAATGTGTGTTGGATCAACTTGCAAACGTACACAAAGAGCTCTTGTTGTGTTGCTGGGATCGTCAAACCAACTCATTTCCTGAATAAAAAGAACTCATTGTATTACATAAAAAACGTAAGCGATTTTTTTAACGCTTTTAGAAGCTTGCACTACCTGTCCAAGCATTGCCTGGAAGAGATGTTTTCGCAAACGGTTTGACAATCGCTCTCCATAATATGCAAACATCGAATTCTGAAAACAAAATGCATACAAATTATTTTGTGACTCAGCAACTCCAGAAATATATTCGTACTACACTGTTTTAACAACCAATACACCTTCTTCTACAGCCAGGTTTTCTCCAACAACGAAGACTCAAAATATGTGGAAGCCAAACTAGTCCTGCTAAGCCGAAGCAGGATCATGTTTCTGTTGAGCGCACAAGAACTGGTTAACTAGGGTTATGTCATGCAAATTAACTAACGGGTTTAAAAAATCAGACTTCATACGTCATAACTTCAGAAGTGTGTACTAGAAAGTAAAGCCTAAAGATTTTATTTGCAATCAAAATACGGAATAAATGGAAGTGATTAATCTTCTAAGGTTTACCGACCTTTTTAACGAAGTAACCCACCGACTCGTAAACTTCGAGGTTTGGCAGAAATAGGAACATCGACAAAGTACTGAAAAACAATCTACCAAAGCTCAGCCACACCTCAAGAAAATAAACATTCCCAAACAGGAGGTTGTCCTTAGATTTGGCAAGCTTCCCCTCGAAAAATTTTCTGTTATGTGGATGGCGATGTGACTAAACGTGCCCACTTTTGGCATGTTGTTTATACCTTGAGCCCAATGCAACCTCCAATGTTCTTCACCCGTTTCTTGCAGTCAGTAAGTAAATGCACTGTACAAACTTAGGCATGAAAGAAAGTACTACCTTCGATCTTTGTAATTAATTACTACAATACAAACAATTACTTTCCTAAGCCAATGTAATGGATACTTTCAAATTTACGGAAACATGTTAGACTGTATTGGTATTTTCGAAAATTGTACTTTCAGTGAGTATGTATTCGAAGAGGCTTCAGTTTTTACTCAACCAATATAACGAATTTGTGTATTTAAAAATTATTTAATCGGGTTGTCCCAAATAAATCAGTAGTATAATGAGGATTACTTGTAGAAATGTGAACAGAGCAGCAAATATCCCCAAAATTAGAACATCCATTGCATATTTTTTAGCTTTTTCAGCATAATCTTCTTGCTTTTCGGCCAAAACCTGAAAGAAATTGAAAAAAAAAAAAAAATTCAGACTATTTCACCGTTTTTAAAACTAATCCACAATAAAACTATTAATTTATTTGCAGTCATATTCTCGAAATGCTTGGGAGCGCTCGGTAATTTAGTCCTATAACCCTAATTAATGTTAAAATTTAGCCGATTTAGCCGATTATATTTTAACTTTATTCACTTGGTTGCTAACTAGTAACGAAACAAATAATGTGCTAAAATAAAGGAAAGTTCTAAAGTTTCGAAGTTCGAAGTTGGAAGTTTCGGACTTTACTAGTACTGGAGGCCACGCTCTCAAATTTGTTTGTGCACCATATAGGCGGGACTGAAGAAAATATTTTATCTCTGTCCGTGTTGTTCCGGTGTGGAATGATCTTCCTAATCGAATTGCCATCGTCGCTACTGTTGCGGCTTTTTGTAGGGAGCTAAATACCGTTGATTTGAGGAGCCATTTGCACCGCCCTGAGTTCTTCTTTTTGTCACCTGCTTAGCCAGCCACTCTAACTATAGGTTCTTAGGTTGTGGCCTGCCATGATGCATTTGTGTTGTTTGACTTACTTTTTAATCAGCTTGCTTAAATACTTGAGGGTTGATGTTAGTGGCGCATTAATGCTCCATTTCTTCTTTCTCCGCCTTTCTTTGGCGGTATACTTTTATTATTATTATTTATTATTATTATTTATTATTATTATTATAAATACATTTATGTCACCTAAAGGAGAATGCTGGTGTCGTCTCACACACACACACACACACACGATGGACAGCAATATGCATAAAAGTAAGGCTGCTGAATTAAAGGATTGAAGAACACAAACAATTATATGTTGTGCTTTGTCCAGTAATAAAACCTGTCGGTACATCGAGTTGGAAGAAATCTGGCCGAGTTTGCGGCCATCTTGAATGATGCTTGCGTCGTCATTACCTACTAGATATTTGGAAGGCCGTTGTCACCAGCTTGTACGGGCGAGTGTAAACTGGTATCATTTATGTGTGAACACCAAAAGTGTACACAGAATCATAAAATTTAGTTTAATTTAATTAATTTTGATAAAACTATATCTTTACACTTAGTCAAATTCGAATAATCAAGAAAGCATGAGCGGGTCGCCGTATGTACCGTTTACTGAGGAGGCTCTTACACACGGCAGCGGGGCCAAAATTGCAACGTCACTAAAACAACTCGGTAATTAAAGTTCAAAGCAATAACAGGCATTCCACATGGCATGTTCTTGAATTTGAAGGTATTATTTCCAACCTACAAACGTAGAAATGGAGTGTCGTGAGTTTTAATTACTTAAATTGCAGTGTCGCCCTAGGTGCCATTTTCGAAGGAGAAATGTCACCCTAAGTCCACATCTACGCACGCACGCACACACGCAAAAAAATTATTGACATACAAACGTTTAGTTGAGACTTATGCTTGCAGTTTGGCAAATGAAGGGTGAAAGACAAAATGTTTACTTCTTCTTACTACCACACAAATTAAATTTTTATAAGATAAATTTTTACTACATACGTAAATAAAAAAAAGCAATATTAACGGATCTGGATATTTGTAAAACTGATTCTGAGAGTATTACTCTACTGCGTTTAGAAGTATCAGTTTCACTAATTCCAATAATACTTACCCCAATGAAATGACCAAGTACAACCGTGAAAACGACGAAGAGCAGGCCGTATGTAGCTGAACTCAGAAGGCCCATGAAACAAAAAGTGGAAAATGGCCGACTCATGCGAAACAGACGAAGCAAAGTCGGTCTTATCTTGAACTTGCTAACATCCAGCTGCAAAATAAGGAGATTTCAAAAGTGTTTACACAAAACACAAGCAATTTATAGCTATTGAATGAATATTATAGTAAAGTTAAGACAACGGTTAGTGAACAAAATTATGTGAAAAGGCAGAAACATTATTTTCGTACATTTTTAACTTCAATAAATATTTGTGTTAATCAGTCTTCTTTAGAGATAGTTGGTTACGACGCTAGGTGATTGAAAAGGCGGGGAATCCGACACATCCAAAAGTAATTAAAATTAGCCAAGTTTTCCACCCACTTAGGGCTCTTTAACGAGGCCACAGCTGAGAGGTATAATTTTTACTTTACTAAACTTTTATTAACAAATTAAAAAAAAAACCGCCGCGCTGCGTGGAAAGATTTTCCACTACATTCCCGGAAAGCATTCAACTTTTATTTTTCTACTGATACGTGAATTACATATTTTAAATAATAAATTAGATTTTATTTCTGATGTTAGGAGATATAAAATACATTACCTTTTGTTTAGCTTCCAAGATCACCATAGATGTTACTTAGCCAACTGTCATTTACCGCCACCAATTGCACCCAAAACTAATAAAGAAAGATGTTATAAAGAGAAAAGAGGAAAGAAGGGACAACGATTAAACACGAAAGATGTCAGAAATATACACTTCTACTGTTATGTTTAAAACATATCTTATAGTTACGTGGTGTGGCACTACTTTTATGCATTTAATTATATTCCAGTCGTACATTACCTGTACCGACTTAAATATCCCGTTAAAATACGTAAGAAAGACTAAAATAAATGTATCGCAAGTCGATTTAATACAAATCCGTTCTCTCTCTCAAAAAAAAACTGGCTCTGTATCTAATCTGGCTCTTTACTTAATTCATAACTGCAAATGGATGGATTAACAAAATGGCGTTCGTTTGGTCTGAGTAGCTCTTCAGCGTCAAGCATAAACATAAAGCTAGCATAATAGACAGTAAGCATCTAAAATTGTTACTAACATACTTGCAGTCTATTAAATATTAAAATATAAATTGCCGAAAGTTAATAAATTTAGGTTCTGGTAATTAAAGATAGTTCAGCATTCTATTAAAAGAAATTATAGCTTCTGAAGGAGAAAACGGCTTAATACAAAAAAAAATGAATTATCACACTAACCCAATCACTACTTTTGTGGATTTGTATTCTGTGCATCGGAGTAAGACGAGTAGAAAAGGCTTCTTTTGGAACTTCCTGAACTGCATTCACCTGTGAATAATCTACTTCGTCAGCCCAATCTGAAATGGATAATGACAATTCTTTGTGGCTGGTGCTGAGCTTCCGTACTGTGGTCTAGGAAAGGTACTACATTTTTAACCAAAACTCATTTTATTTGGGGTTACGGAGAGGATGTAAACTATAGTAGCCTCCTGGTAGGCATTGAACCACAAGGCATGTACATAAAATCAATTTAATTTTCGGAAAAACGCTTCACATATTTTCCTTGGTCACAACTATTTAAAAAAACAATTAAAAATGACAATGATGGGCTGACAACAGCCTACACTCCATATTGGTCCAATATGGCGTGTGTATGAATGCCAGGCTGTTGTCAACCCATCATTGTCAGTTTTAATTATTTTATTTTTAATAGTTGTGACCAAGGAAAATATGTGAAGCGGTTTTCCGAAAATTAAATTGATTTTATGTACATGCCTTGTGGTTCAATGCCTACTAGGAGGCTACTATATTTTACATAGACATTTTTATTTCTACAAACAAAATGTATTTAAAACGTAAACTATAATCGAAGAGATGTGAACTTCACTTAAAAAAGTTTAGTTGCACAAGAATTCATTTTTCAATAGATAATTCTGCAGTTTACCACAGAGCTGCATGCAGAACGAGAGAAATTCTGTGTGTGAATTTTGTGTTTCTTCATCATTTCAAAGTTTATATTTTATTTTAAACTGAAGTTTAAACAAGTAACTATTTGTAACTAGACCAGTAACCACGAACGAGCAAAGCGTTCTATAATTACAAGAAAATTGTGTCCTGGTGTGTAATGGATTGTAATGCTAAACGTGGCCAACTTTTGAATTACAAAAGGAACCAAGCTAAGAGACTTTAAAAAGAATGCATTCCTGTAATGGTAACTCGGTCGGCAAATGCAGTGGCGGATTGGTCAAGGGTGTGCCGGATGCTATATCAAGTTGAATTCGTGGACGACTGTTTATTTTCAGCCGTCTGTGTCCTTGTCGATTTGGGATACGATATCGTTAGCAATTTTGTACAAATTTGTAGAAATTTTATGCTAAAGTAGCTCAGATATCGAAGCTTATGAATTCGAAGATAAATATACCTCAGATATTTTTGGCGATAATCGGTTTTTCGTCTAAATTGTGTAGTAAGAAATTTACGAAGAACATGTTGGAATGGTGGGAACTCTTAAAATCAAAATTCGGTCGGTGCTTATCTTGACACACAGTTCACAATTTAAAAACTTCAGTTTGCAATTAGTACTTCATACAAAACAACGCTGAGCATTGTGGCGTTGTGCCCCTTCACTGTGGACGTCATCAGACACTGATTAAAAACAACGAAGTACAGTTGTGCAACTGGATAATTTTTTTCATATATCAAAAACTTGAAAAATTGCATTTCCTTATAAAGTCACAAAACATAAAAATTTCCACAACTTTTTTAACTCACGAAATGGAGAAAACGAAGATTTTTTTTAAAGCAAAAAAGGGTTCCAAGCATTGTGTGACGACGTCTGTGGCACACGAAAAAGCGTTTCTGCTATCCCTGAATTTTGCGGACGAGTTCCCATTCAGGGTGACGACAGACGTCTCAGACGTACTACTATGGTTCCTAGATTATTATGGGTCGATTTTCGTTAGTTTTTATATTGTAATACTACTAAGCATTTACATGGCAGAAAATTGTTCTCTTAATGCAGTATAGCTTTGGAAGAATTTAGCACTAAATCAGTAAAGGAATGTCCTGTAGCTTTCATTGGTCGAAGCACTGTAACGCAAAACGTGGCCACTGCTAATGTGAAGTTGACACCGCTTCTAGACGTCTCTCGCATCAAACGTTACAATGCCAACTTGTGACGATATGCTTGTTGCATTCATTTCATCTTGAAGGCTTTTCCATCGAAATACGCTGCGAGTCACCACTGTTAGGTCACCACTGAGAAAGATTGAACAGCTACTTAGCTCGGCTGGAGCCTGTAGCCAGTACCCGCTCCGGTAGCGCAGTGATTATAGCGCCCGGCTAGTAAAGGGAAAGTCCTAGGTTCGAGTCCCAGTCGGGGTAGTAGCATTTTCTTTCTTTCTCTGGTTAGTGTATCATATATCCTCACAAGGCCAGTCTTTAATGCAGACTGCTTGTTTCTTTCATATGCGTAACCTGGAATTCATTTGCGTCTTGAATCGTCATGTAGTAGCAGGAACTAATAAATCCAAACACCCTTAGGAGTATCCATGTTGTAACTGTTGCTTCGTATTCCATTCCATGTAACAACATCGTCTGGGATAGAAGCTTTGGGTTTCGTTTTCCGGTCTCAGGGCAGTTGAGTGATCATCTTCAGAATCTTATTTTAAGAAAGCAACGCCAGAAGACATCAACTTTCTGGCATATGCCTGAAGTGGCTCTGCGTCAAGCGGTGAAACACGTGATTTCTACCCAGTCAGCCTTGGCTTGAAAAAGCCATTTGCTACACCGCTTCAGTTCATGGAATGCTGTTGCATGCGGAGGTTCTGCATATGTGGGCTAATCATAGGTATTTTTTTCACACCTATCTATCAGGTTAAAACCTATTCAACGTATTTTTAACGTTGGTTATCCTAGAAAGTAGTTACGATCACTCATTCCATATTTGGCTGTATTGGGTCGCGACACAGGACAAGAGATGGAAAAACTTAACTGATAATCCTGTATATACCTCCATCTATACGCTGGCAATAACTAAGTACTGATCCCAAGCTTGCAAGTTTCAGTATGGCTATATTTGAATATTATTATATTTGAATATTTATAATGTTGTGTTTCAGAACTGAGGGAATGAAGTGTGGAAATATATTTCTGTTTTGTTTCAAATTACCTGGGACATCTGGTTTTTCATGAATTGCCTGAAAAGAAATAAGATTGTTAAATGTTTTATCCAAATAAATGTACTGGAGACAATATAGTAATATTAGCGACTATTAAAAGAACTATGCATTTAGTTTTTTATGCTCCAGCGGCTTTGTTACTTTGGCCGGGGTAACATGTCGTTCTAAGGTTCCGAAAGATCATTTGGCCACCATGGTAGCCAGATAATATCCGAACTTTATAGGGAAGCCATCCGGCTCTTCAGCGTGACGAGCAATGATTCTGATATGTCTTTACTCGTCATCTACTAGAAATTTGTTAAATGGAGTTACGTGGGGCTTGCGTTAAGCGGCGAACACCAGAAAGTCAGTTGATTCGATTGTTAAAACAAGATGGAGGTACGTAGCTGACAGTTTATTGTGATAAAATACCGTGTGGTGGTTTAATCATTTCTAAGGAGGCATGATTGGCTGGTGGCTGGCGTTTATTGGCTACCCATTGGTTAATGGTCGTTAGAAAATAATGAAGGTGTATAAAAAGCACTAACTAAACTAGTCAACTGATAAACTTAAATCTCTGAACAAATAAGAATAGAGGCCTTGCGTTATGTTAGACCGAATCCAGATTACCTATTCCCATTCATTTAGCCATGATATTTTTAATCTAGCTTTATTTTTAACTTGTACGCATGTTTTTATGTTTGCTTTTGTACTTTCAGAATTCCATTAATTATTGTTTGTCCACAATTCCCCTCTTGCTTTTTATTTTAATGATATCTGCTGCCCCATTTTTAGGTTTTAGGCTGGCAGTCTGCGATCTCTTGGGTCCTTGCCAGTCCTGTTGCTCCAGCAGCAAATTATTATTATTATTATTATTATTATTATTAAACTAAAAAAAAAAAAAAAAAAAAATTTAGGCCTAAACATTGATACGAACTGGAATTTCAAAAGTCATATTAAAATTATTATGTC
>JAHWFP010175803.1:0-11516 GCA_023313725.1 Lithobius niger | reverse complement strand
TATAAATTCTTGCTAGTAGTAATACCATTAGAGCCTGGTTATATATAGATCATTTTAAGATAAGCACGAGTTGCATTCCGGACGGAAAATGGGCTTTATTAGGTGCTAGGTGTTCTTATCAGCACGGGAATGCAATGAGTGGTTGTGAAAAATGATCTTACTTAAACTGCGATCGCGTGTTATTTGGGAACGGCAATACTACGTTGCATTATAAACACCATAAAGTGAGCAGTGCAAAAAAAATTATTGATAAAGCCACATGTGGTCAGTTATCATTAATATTACCTGTGGTAGTTTCATAATAAATTCGTGAGCATTGGCAGTGCAAGCAGCCGCTATAATGTCTTCGAGGGTAGCATCCTGACGGCCATACCGGATGTTTTCTCGGATGGTAGTACTGAAAAGAACTGGAGAAGCTTCAACTAAACCCACTTGTTGACGGAGCCAACCAACGTTTAACCCTTTAAGGTCATGATCGTCTACTGTAATCTACAGGCAAAGAGATAAAAGTGATCAAATGTAGATGAGTAAATAAATTCAATTACTTGTATAAGGACACATAAGAGCACACTGGAATTGACACATTCTCTAGATGAGATACGCTATGGATGAATTTTTTATCTACACTCTACGTGTAGTGCAGTCACAAGGCCGCCATCACGCAGCTATTTTTTATATAATTCCGTTTTAGAATTTGGCGTGTGAAAGATTTTCCGATTTATTCTTGGAATCATATTACGTGGCGCATCCAACACAGAATTCAGTTGCCATGCTTAGTTGTGGAAACCCTCGTCTCTCCATAGCTGGTTCACTAATGACTAGAGATAAAAGCTACGTTCCTTGAACGATATACGGAGTTTTTATCCCAATCGTTATGGTTAAGAATATTCTGAAGCCGACCCAATGAGACTTCAGTCTATGAAGTTATAGAGCAAGAAAATAAGATTGTTGAACCATTACAAGTACTGCATGTTTATGTTATTATTAACCCTGTTATGACATAATAGCATCTCATGAACTAATGGATACGGTCTTGGTCACTGGAATTAACTATGTTGACATTTTTTATATAATTGACCCACACTAAGCTTTTCGTTTTCACAGAAATTCAATAAGGACGAAAAAATATCTTATACTTACTATGTATACCACCCCCCCCCCCACCACAACCAGAATTTAATAACAAAACCAATCCATAAATGAACTATTACTGAACTAAAAGCAATAAAAAGGAATCAATGGCATAGGTGGAATTATTCATAATACAATTACCTTGATGTGATCAAGAATCGTTGACTAAGAGGAAGCTACAAAATTGTGATAAGCTGACTCAAACTTGATAACAAAAACAATCCCTTAATAAATTATCACTAAACTAGAAGTAATAAATAGGAGGTAGTGGTACAACTGGAATTATTCATACTGCATAATACGATTACCATGATGTGATCATAAACCGGCCAAAAAGTAAGCTACAAAATTGGGATTAGCTGACTGAAATGGAAAGGAGTACAAATGTTGACGAATTTTAGTTATGTGTTGACGAGATATCATACAAATAATCCTTACTGTTCCATGAGATGGATCATACAATCTCTGCAGCAGCTGAAGTACAGTCGATTTTCCTCCTCTTGCAGTGCCGACTATGGCCACAGATTCCCCGGCTTCAACTTCAAGATTAAAACCCGATAGTGCCTGAAAGTTGAAAATGTCAGTGAAAAGTTTAGGGGTTCTGTAATGACACCGTAAAACTGGACGAATGGGGCAGTCTCGTTATGGTCTTGAAGTTTTTTTACGCATATCTCAGTCTCTTCTCGACTAGTTTCGATAAATCACGTGTTGCCAGTCAGGTCATAGATAACGGGACGGAAAGCTACATGAGCTCAGTAAGTGGTATACAAGTCCAAAATGCAACGGAAATATGTTTGAATATGTATTGATTTATTTGTCAGAGATTACTTGATATGGAAAACAACAATTGTAGAACAATTCATCAGTGATTCAGAATTGTTTATTTTTTTATTCCAAAAAAAAAAATGTTTCTATGTAGAAATGAAAGAATTTTGGGACTAAAACATTACGGTACTGTCAAACAGTTCTAACTGGCTCAGATTTTAACATGATTGGATCAAATAAAAAGTTAAACAATGTCTTAGACGTCTTGGTGTGGCAAACAAGTTGTGGCAATGACTATAGTTTATCTAAAAACATTTTGCCTCGTTTACTAAGAATAATTACTGCTTTTTAAAGTTTCGTTCTAACTGCAGTTAACAGAACAAAACACAGTGCCACTCTACTATCATGAGTGTATAAAAGGTGACTCACTGACGTAACCCTTTTCTTTTAGCTCTTCAGCTGAAGCTGCATTTCTTTTTGTTCCATAACCCCCCCCCTCCTTTCCTGCAAGTATTTCCTTTGTAGCTCTTCAACTGTATATCGTTGTCTACGTTAAAGGCAGATTCGTTTAACTACGAGAGCAAACACCCGATGTAGTGTCACGCCCTTTCTTCTGTAGTATTCCTTCCGTCACTGAAGTAGAATTGTGAAATAGAATTATTCTGCCCGTATTAGACTGATTATCATATGCTACATTTTTCTGCTTAGGTTACCCAAGTGTTTTTCACGTCTTGTATGCAACTGCAATGAATACAATAAATGTTAATTATTACCTGTCCTTTCAGGGCGGGGGCGGGGGGTTGAGGCTTAACGTCGACAGCTAGGTCATTAACGCCAACCTCAGTCACAGTACAGTGGTCCGAGTTGCCACATTACAGAGATAATAACAAATCCCCAATCTAGATCTTATCATAGATCTGTACCTCCTGCAAAAATTGCAAAACTCCAGACAGGAAGACAGACTTATCGCCCAATGACGTGCAATGTCTGCAGAAGATGGAAACGGCGACGAACACCATCAAGATGGTAACAATAAACAAGCAAGTGCCGGATCGTAAGCGGCCGGCGACGCTAATGAGATTCAGGTGTGTCAACCCCACTCAAAAGGAAACAGTGAGTAAGTTGGGTATTGTTATGTCCTTATTGCATGCTCCTGATTGTACGTTAGTTTGACGTATACAGAAGTCTGGATTGATAGCTTAACTGTCAGAACGTTCACATTTAAACTCTTAATAATTATTTTGAAATATCAAAGGTCTTACTTCTGTGTCTGGTTGCGAAGGATAACTAAAGTGAACGTCACTGAAAGAAACTCGTCCACTGCAATGTTTGGGTTGAATTCCTTCAGAAGAACTACTGTCGATGGCAGAACTCTGTAAAATAAAATTGTAAAGTTTATTTGCTTGTACATTATTGAAGTGATGCATCCCTAACACACGCAACCTCAAAAAAATAGCATGTCACAAATTACTGAGGTATTGCGTTTATCTCCATTCCTATTTCTCTGCTGGTGTTCAGAAATGAGTCACGTTATCCGTTTTAAGTATGTAAAGTTGGGGCACAACAGACTAACAATCGCATTCACAACGAGAATAAACGTCAGACAAAATGAGGATTTGACTGACGTATATCTAGTTGACATGAAAGACAGAGGATGCGGCTAAAGAGCCACGAAGAAAAAAATGTAAGGGTAAATGAGGTTTTGGCTTATGTATATTCCGTTACTACAAAAGACAGAAGACTCAGCTAAAGAGCCACAGAGAATATACGTCAGGAAAAATTAGGTTTTGGCTGACATTTATCCAGTTACCACAAAAGACAGAAGAATCAAATAAAGAACCACAGAGAATAAACGTCAGGCAAAAAGAGGTTCTGGCTGACGTTTATAACTAAAACAAAGATGACCAAAGACCGATGACCGAAAACTTTTTTAATTAATGCCATGAAGTTTACTTTTAAAGTGGGAAAACATCGGAGTTTCTTTCTCTCACCAGGCACAACTTCAAATTCAAAAGATGATCTTCAATATCTTTCAAATTTTTGATAGTCTTTATTTAGCGGAGATGTGAAACACGATCGACTATTCTTCATAAAGCAAGTGCCTCGTCAAATCCACACGAGTGCAATTCAAATTTGGCAGTTAGGTATTGTTGTTGGAGGCTGCAACAACATCCACCCACCAAATTTGAATCAATAGTCTTTATTTGCTGGAGATGTGAAACACGGTCGACTATCTTCATCAGGCATGCTCATAAAGCAACTACCTCGTCAAGTCCATATGACGTTGCTGACTAGGAAACTACAACAATATCCAACAACCAAATTTGAATGGTCTCATTCACAGTGCAGTGGTTCAGGTTGCCACTGCGCCACGCATTACAGAGATGTTAAACAAACTCTAAATATAGATGTTATCATACATCTGTACCTCCTGCAATTATTAAAAACCCCAGAGAGGAGGACAGACTCATTACCCAATTGATGCACTTAGTTTTGTGGATGATGGAAACGGTGACGAACACTATCAAGAGGGTGACAATTCTCAAGCACATGATGGATCCTAAGTAGCCGGTGACGATAACGGTTCATCATGTGCTTGTGGTTGTCACTGAATGTAACAGAGAGGCATGACTGGTGTCCTAATTTATGGTAATGAGTGCTATGAAGCACAATAAAATGAATAAAATAAGCAACTGACCGTGCGCAGAAGTCGCAAGGACAGATTAACCCAGGGAGCAGCTTGTCGTAGACCATCTACAAATGGAATCAATTGTCCAGAAGTCATCGCCGCAACCAGAGCAGCAAACAAAACCTAAAACAAAAAAAATTAGTATAGCAGACTATACCTTCATATTACATGAGTTTGCAATAAAATAAAAATAAAACACTTTGTCATGTAAAAAGTAGAGACTGCTATTTCCGTTGTCTTTTATGGTTAAATTGTTATGCTGCCAAGGCCAAAACGGGAACGTAATCCCATCAAAATCTTACGCAATTAGGAACGAATCTCCGTATGTCGAGGCCAAATCCGTGAAAACATCGTTAAGACAAATTCAGTAATACGAGGCCAAACCAAAGCATTATTACTACAAATTCAAAACGTATCCATGCCAAATCAAAACACAGCCGGATCACTTCAAGTGCGCATCCTGGAAACACCAAAGCCCATGCAGTCGAAGCAACATCAAGGCAAAACCAAGGAATCAAAGCATATGAAGGTGATGTGGTCCCATGTGGTCCGATAATTTGATCCGCTACAAATCTTGAGCTTTTACTACTTAACCTTCGAGTGAACTCTGGCCATCAGTGAGCCCTTCCTTATTCAGCTTGCTCCAGGCTCGGAAAATCAATTATTTTGCTTGATCCACTGCTCTGGAACATCAGGAACTCCCTCACACAACCATGCAACGACCAAAAGGTACAACCTAAGAATCATCGTGGACTCCCAACTTTCATTCTCAACACATATTGTATTTTAGAAACCCTGTACAGATAACGTTACCTGCTTAGCTAGTAACGACGACGAGTTAGTGATTCAAAGTAAACAGTTTTCAGACGTAAGTAATGATAGAAATTTGAATGTGGCGAATGGGAGCAGCAATGTTTTCATTGTCGCTTCGTATTCCTACCATTATCACAAGGCCGTCTGACATAAAAGCTGCGAATCTATCTCTTCCCGGCTGCAGGTCAGTTCGTAAGGCGTTGCCAGAATCATATTTCATCAAAACATATCTAAGAGAGTTAACTAAACGGCCATGGGAGAAATGGCGTAGAGTCGTGAGGCAAGAAATGCTTCCTAAGTCAGCTTCGGCGTGAGAAAACAAAACTACTTCCTCACTTCAATGTTGACTTGTTACGATGCTAAAGCTTGACAGAAACGGACAAATCACTTAGCTTGGGCCATTTTCCGCACGTACATATTACTTAAAAATGTATACAGCGTAAGTTACCATAGGTTATCCACAAAAGTAATGCCGAACACTCATTCAACAACTGGACCATTGGGGTTTCGATCTAGACGAGATGGAACGTGAATTTCTTTCCGTATCATCAACGATTTTTTTTTACTATTTTTTACGTCTTATGTGCATCTTAAAAAATAGTAAAAGTCACACATCTACCTTATACTATCGGTCGGGGGATTCGAGTCGATCACTTTGTTAATGGGCATGGTCACATTGTTCGAGATCCCGGTGACCCCTCATAATGATCGCGTTACGTGTTATTTTTCCTTCTGCTTGGTGGCATGCTCAAGAAGTCGTCTGTTGATGCGAACGAGGAAATACTAACATGGACGCACCAGCATCACGTTCTATGGGTTCTTCTTTATGCCACCCTGATGGTACCCGGTTTGGTAACGGACAGGAATTCAAAAATTCGTTAGCTATCATATTCCCTGTCCAATAATGAATCGACATCCTGCGACTACTATTTATTGATTTCATATATAAGAACAGGGTTGACTCAACTCGTAACTTTCCCATGGGATGCGTCAAAGGGCACCTTCCATGGGACTAATCTTGGATTCATAAGACTACGATAACAATTTTACTGCGACTTACTTACAATATAAAGTTCTGTCGCCTTGTAATCTTGAACCCCGCTCTCCAGACCTTCTAGAACGAGGTACATGCCAAACCAGAATCCAACAGCAAACGCCAAATGTTTAAACAGGCAAACCCCAGCCAGAATCAGGCCACATTTCCAACCACGTTTCTGGCCAGCCATTCGGACACCCCTTACAACTGTGTTGAACCTATAAAAATAAATGCAAAGATTAAATTTGTAAATACCAGATGTAACGAAGGTAGTTCACCATCTACATTATAATCGTGGATGCAGGCTAAAAGGAAGGCTAAAGCAAAAGGGTAGGCTAAAAGTAAAACCACTTCTCCCCTCCTCACTCTCACATTGAAAATGCACTCTCCCACTCTACCTGCATGGAAACAGGAGACAGGCATGAGTGGTCGATCAACTCAATAAAGGTTCCATCTGACAAGTCGTCGGCCCGAACAACCACTTCTCCCCTCCTCGCGCCCACAGTGCAAATGCGCTCTCCCATTCAACCTCCATTGAAAGAGGAGGCAGGCATGGGTGGTCGATCAATCTGACAAGTCGTCGGGAAGAGTGCCGCAAAAATGTCCCGGGAAATGTGTCCTTAAACTTAATTCATTACCGGCCCCGTGCATAGCACGGGCTTCCTCTAGTTTCTATATAATGTCATTAATTGAACTAAATGAGCATGATGAAAGGCAGCAGCGAGTAAAATGTTGTAGAAAACTGGAGTCCGACAGTCAACAACATAAGATTATACGAGCTTGTTTAAGAGTGGTTAAAAAATCCGTTTGAGATTTATAAACAGCACACAAAGAGTACCAATGCATTCAACGAGTAAATAGTACCTTATATTTCGAAGCTATGCAATAGTTGGCTTCTTTTTTCAAAGTCACAAATTTAAAAACGAAAAACATAGTATGCTTCACGTCACAGAGTCAAACTGAAAAATCATGTGACCATGATCTTCACTTGATGATCAGTTTGACTCTGATATGAAGCACTACGTTTATGCTTTTTAGCTTGTAACTTTGAAAACTAAAGGCAACTATAATTGCAAAGCTTCGAAATATAAGGTAACCTACCGTTTCCTCGTTGAATGCGCAGCACCCTTTGAGTGCTTTTTAACAATATCCTGTTGAGTCATTAGGAATCCGTTTTTGCATGAGTGTTTGGTTGACATTGATAGGTTTGCTGATCGAAGATCATCCTGTTTCTACCTTTTTACCTGTGCACCATAAGAACACTAATGCAAATTTGAAAGACGCAGCGAATCATTAAATAGGACCAAGCCCAAATATAACACACAAATCGGTCAATAAAAGCAACGTTCGGGTACCAAAGAAAACCTGCTATGCGCTGTGTGTCAGGCAGCTAATAAATCACTGCCAGTTTATTTCGCCGCCTGACAATCTTACTACGTTTTGCTTACTTATTAGCAGTTTTGCTTGTACAGAACATTTACATTTATCGGCCGATTGTTGGCCTATTGTTGGGTTTTTGTGCTGTTTAATGATTCCCAGCACCTTCATATTTACAGTAGTGCTCTGTGATAGTCAGGTAAAACGTTCATTACATGATTTCCTTATACTGTACATTGGTTAGGGGGAAAGGGGATTGAAGCTTAATGGCGTGTTGAATGAGATTTGAACGGGAGCCCATTGGTTCGGACGCCGAGGCTCGGACCTCAGGGCTGCTGCTGCTCATTGTTGTGGGTCCGGGGACCCCTCACAATCCTCCATTTGTGCGGGGCCTTTAAAATTCCTCTTCCTCTAGTGATTAAGTATTAACATGCCATTCATGTCTAACCACAAACCATGACTGTAGCACATGGTACCGATCGGCAGTTGGTAAATTTTCTGACTGCTAAAGTATCTAGAATGTCTTAGCATGCAGCCTGCCTTTTTCACAAGTTTTCGCAGTTGTTTGTAGTGAAGTGATAGATGGCTATGCAACGTTAGGAAGTTGATATTCTTAGCATAGTCATCGAGTATAATATAAAATTATATTTTGAGCAGAATGTTCAACAATAAATCGAAATACTGAGAAAACCTACACAAACTCAAGAACCTTGTGCGACTTTATGCATATTCTCAACTGTCACCTCACACCAGCCGTGTTCAAAATTTCTTTTCGATTGGTTGCCAAGCATCATGTGACTTCGGTGTTGCAGGAGCCTGGTGGATCAGGGCTTGCATGCAGCCATTTCTTGGCAACCAATTAGTTTTGCATGTTGTATGACATTTGAGGATGTGCACTTGAGTATGCGGGGCGTTTGCATTGAATTTAAGAAGATATATCTTTAAGAAGGTACAATCGTATGAGCAACGATTTTGAAAATGTTAACATATTTTGTTTACCGTGATATTCTCCACGGAGTTAGCAAGCTACAGCCACAACTGATACTGATATTTGCACGAATTTATGGCAACACCACCGTGATGCAACATCGTTTAAATGAAATCAAATTCGGATATCGGTACCTTAGACTTTCTTTCTGTTCCCCTCCAAAGGCCATCACTGTACTCATTTCTTTCAATGTCTGTGTTGCTGTTACTTCCGCCTTAGCAAATTCCTGATGTTGGGTTATTGTGCATGCATATTCTATCTGAAACAGTGAAACAAAATCAGATTTGAACAGGCGCATGCGAGTACACAGTAATCAGAGATTTAAATGCAATGAACCCTCTCATTTTGGCACCCACTGCTGTACGTGTTCAGTTCATGGCACCCTGCAGTACATAGGCCTACTACCTATTGTGAGTCAAATTGCGCTTTCAGGTGAAAAGTTGATTTCACTTTGGTTCATCTCAATTTCCCTTTTGTTATGTACAGTATAACTGGGATGACTGAAACCAGTGGCGTGTACACTATACAGGGAGGGGGCAGGGGAGGGGGTGCATTTTACCCCTGCCCTTTTAAGAAAAATGAGTTTCTTTTCCCTTTTTGTAAAAAAAAAAAATATGTCTTTTTTGTTTTTCTGAACGAAAAATACTGGCACGGCACCTTGAGAAAGGGTCCAGAGGCCTAAAAAGGGCAAAAATACGGCCAAGAAAGGGGCAGAAGAGGGTAACAAAGAATGGCGATCAAAAAAAAAAAAATTCCCAGAAAAATACTTCAGTGTGCCCTTTTACTTAAAATTGCCCCTGCCCTCTCGGTGGTCTGTGCACGCTACTGGTGTGATATTATTTATGTGAATTTGGTTGTCGAGATGAAATTGTTGGGCTACCATGGCGGAAATATAGGCATCACAAACCTAAGAGAACCGGTTTGATGCTGCAACTTTACAAGGTGTAGTTTTAGCTTGAACCAGTATTTCATCGTCAACATGGCCTAGTCCCAGTACATCTATCAAAAGACATCATCTGTCCTTTGATCTTCCCAGGCGGCTTCAAGAAATGTTTTCAGGAAGAATATACTCAAATATTTCATTTTGGAACGCACCCACAAACTGTGTTCTGTTCAAATTATACGAATAAAATCTAACTCGTAAGGCCATAATAGGCTAGTATAGTGTGACAGTTGAGGTGTACAGTTCATACCTACAGTATACAACCACAGCGAGAGAAGAAGCTTTACTAGAAAAACCTACAATAAAAATACGAAAATCGTATTGTATACAACACACGGGAGGCATGCGACAAGATGGAGGCAACACGAAAAAGTTATGAGAAAACAATATGAGGTTCGTGTCTTAAAAGAAGAACTATACGATTATGTAATAAATTAATACAGAACACATCAGGCAACACAGGGTGTCTGGAAAGTTATGGTTATCTTTCAGGGAAATTAATAATTACTTGTTTTTTACACAAAATTTAATGGCTTACCTTAGCATAGAACCAAGAAGCGATAGCGTAACAAGGCAGAAGTGAAAACAGCACAAGTGCCAATTTCCATCCATATATAAGTGCCTCAATGATGCATGCCAGCACGGTGGTCGAGAAACACAGTAACTGACCTAAATTTTCACCAAGGACGTTGTGGAACATATTCAAACCTCTAGGAAAAAGATAAGTCTAGTTACAACGAACAAATAAAACTAAAGTTACAACAAACAAAATTCCATTTCTGTATTTTATTTCTGTGAACAAATTTCCCTTAGGTGCAGAGGGGAGCAAAACTTTTAAAGGTTCAAAGAGTTTAACGAGCGTTAACCACTCCTGGTCATCTGCCCGAATCCCTGAGGCCCTATGTCTGCAACAGCCAGATTCCCAGGCGGTCACCCACCCAAGTATCAATCCAGCCCAATGCTGCTTAACTTCGGGGATCTGATGAGAACCGGTGTTTCCAGCACTGCAAGGCCGCAGACAAGCCCAAAACGTTTGGTCTGCTAACAATGACCGAATCCAACAATGAAGATTTATAGTATTGTTATGTTGAACATAACAATGTGGTAATTCTTAATTGTTGTATTTGGACATTGTTAGCAGACCAAACGTTTTACTCTCCTCTATACATCATTCATTGGACTACCTAGCTATAACCCAAAATAAACAGCACACACTATTATCAAGTTTCGAACAATCCGAAAGTGATGCAATAAAAACGCAGAAAAGCCTACATTTAGGCGCTCCAAGACAGCTGATTTTTAGAGTTTTATTGTTGTTTTGGCTTGAAAACAGTGCTGTTTGGAACACCGAAACGTTTGCCTTTGTGTTTTACTGTAGCACTTTGAGTTTGTTTGAAACGTGACGTTCATAACCAGGAGCCCTTTAAAACAAAGAAGGTGTAAAACGCTCTAACTGATTCCAAGTAAACAAGGCATCTAACCAAAACAAGAAATTTGTTCCAACGTCTAATTTGCAGGGAATACTTCGAAATGAAAATTCGCCTGTCGTCTATACTAGATTAAGCATCAAAGGTTTCTTAGATATCTACGCGAACCAACTCAGTTAAGAAAAATTGGCGGAAATAAACCATCAGCGAAAATTATACACTAGAAATAACTTAGTTCAGAAATAACTTAACCTTTATGCACTTACGTTTCGTCAGAGTGGCATGACCCGGATTCTAACCGGCAACCCAGTTCATCCCCAGATCACTTGCATAGCGCCTTAACCACT
>JAHWFP010175799.1:0-18240 GCA_023313725.1 Lithobius niger | reverse complement strand
TTAGACCCTTACTACCCGGTGATCATGTTAATGACTTCGTAAGGAAAATAGGAAATTAGTCAACAGCGAAAATCATTCACTGGAAATAACGTAGTTCAGTAAGTCACCTTTATACACTTACGTTAAATCAGAGTGGCATGACTCGGATTCGAACCGGCCACCCAGTTCGCCCCCAGATCAGTTGCATAGTGCCGTAATCTCTCTGTTGCACTCCGATGAAACGTAAGTGCTTAAATGTGGCTTACTGAACTACGTTATTTCTAGTGTACGATTTTCGCTGTTGGCTAATTTCCAATTTTCCTTAATATTATTTCCAGCGATTTATGTCCATTTATTAATGACTTAGTAACTCAGACAGAATGGGTGTACACGCTTACGCTTGCAGCAAGTTGTCTTGCTTGGAATCGCTGCCATGTTACCAAACCGGAAAAAAAAATGTCCACCTAAAGCAAACTAGGAAACCCACACCCCCACTATCATTGGATCATCACATGGGTCTTTATAGGACGATCTCGGACAGCTGTTCCTCAAAAACCGGGTAGTAAGGGTCTAATGCTTAGCAGCGTCTTACTGGCCAAATTTGACACCTAGACCCTTACAGTCAAAGCTTGTCCGTATTCCTTACAGGTTTTGACTTTTAGACCCTTACTTTTAACTTTTAACGATACGTTTTTGTTTATTAATCTACTTCTGCTCTGAATGCATGATTGACCTTCAAACACAAAGAAGAACGATAATTTTGGCAGAGTAGGACAAGAAGCACTATTAGACCATTTTTCATGTTACAAACTTAATTCCGGGTCAGGCCAAGGATTAAACGAAGGAGGCAGCCATGTTGCGCGAAAGAGACGGCAAGCTGCAGTAAGGAGACGGTAGTTTATGACATCATGTCACACCAGAAAAAGCGAAGCTTGCACTGTCAGCCAATCAAAGAACTGCAAGGAAGCACGTCTATAAAATGAGACTGTTGGCTTGCTTGTTAATCGGAAATTCATTAAGAAAAGACCTGATCTCCGTTTATATTATAGTTTTTTTTTCGTCCGCTAACAACGTAAACAGAGGGATTTTATTTGTTAAAACTCCGTTTTGTGCAAATCCACTAGTCACGTACTTCCTTGCAGCACACTGATTGGCTGTTCGGGCTACTTTGGCACAATTGGTGAATATGACGTCACACCACGGTCCCAATCAGTACATTTTCACAAAAGCAATACTACCGGAAGTCGGGAATGAACAATCTTCTTTCAAACATACAAAAATCTCAAGCGAGGTATGGGTGTTTTTACTAGTCTGTGTTTTATATATTCCAGTTAAATAATCTATATTACGTCAATTATTTCTTACTAGTAGCAATACCACAAGTGCTAAGTTTAATAATGATAGTTTTTCTCCTTCACGAGTTCCATTTCGCACTGAAAAAATAACGAGCGCTTACATCAGGTGTTTTTTACCAGCTTTTGTGAACGATTGAGAAAAATGATATGGGCTTAAAATAAACTTCGGTGGTCTTTTACGCGTGTACAAAAGCCTAACACAAAAAAAACTAAAACATTCAATTGAAAATTTTTTAAACATGGTACCAATTTTTCTTTAAAATTCCTGTAAAAACATGAAGGGTTAGATGAATGTCTTGTAGAATATCGTGTACATCTGAAGTAGCAGATAATAACCTAAAGTCACGAGGAAAACTATTTATATATAAACTACAAGCGTGTAAAATTATGCCTTGTTATTAATAATTTTTGATTTTATTTACAGTGTTGTTATTCGTGCATACACTAGTGGAGGCTACACGGATACAAAACCAATGTCTTTTAAAACGGGTGAGTTCAGCTATTGATAGTTTTAAGTTGACATCAGTTTAAACAAATACAGTAACTAGTATCAACTAGATAAGAAATTGATTCCTTCCAGGTGTTCACAGTAAAAGTGCTGTTAATGCTACACTGGCCGTGAGTTTGACCCTGTTGGCTCTTATAATTGTGGCGGGAGTGTTTATACATTACCGCAGGAATGACATTAGGTAAGCCAGTGCAGTCAATTTATTCTTGTCAAGAATTTTGTTTCTTTTGTCTCCCTTACTTAAAATTTTTTAATCTTTCAACCGCTAAAGTAATTAGCGAAAGAGTATGAGCATCTTAGGCATGCATCAAGTTTATGTAGAAAGTGATGACGTAATAAACTAAGACAAAAGACTTCACGTATCATGTGAGAAAACAACATGACAAAATGAAGGAAAATCTTGTGTCATTGTTTCAAGATTTGGATATGAGAGAGAGTTAGCATAATCTTTCCTCCCATATGGTAGGAAATACATCGCTAGTATGTTGGATATCTTATTAGGTGGGACCATATGGAATTAAGCCAAAATTTGTGTGCTTAGGCCTAGACTTTGAGTAGTAGTAGGCTTATCATTTGCATTACAATAGAGAGCGTCCATAAATTGTGTAAGGCACGGGGAATTTAGCCTATATTTGTGTGATTAGGCCTAGATTTGAGGAGTTTGGCGTATTATTTGCATTACCAGTAGAAAGCGTCCATAGTCTGTGTAACGCTGGAGGCACGAAAGTAGGCCTTTGTGGCATATGCGAATTGTTACGAGGGACAGGGAGGGGTAAAATGTTACGTGGCAAACTGCTAAAAACAGCAGACATCAGTAGACAGTTTTTTTTTTAAGTTTATACATTTCTTACACGGCAATTAATTTTGAAATTATTTTGAGATTTGTTAATGCCATATAGAAATTGTCTTGCAGCTTTTAACCTTTTACTTCTTTGGGTAAGGATTAAAACTCCAAAAACCTACACTTAGTCATCCAAGGCATGCTTCAGTTGGTGCGGGAAGTAGAAGAAATACACGATAAAAGTGTGACTGAAAAAATTCGGCGTCATGTTATAGGGTAGGGAGGAGGTGTTTTGTCAAGTGTTACGTCATATTACGTGGGAGAGGCGGGTTATAAAAAGGCGAGAACAGGTGTTATGTAATCTATGGATGCTGCCGTGGTGGATATTTACTATGTAATCATTAAGGCATCCAGAAAGATTAAAGCTAGGCAAGGTAAAGTAATTTTTCCCAAGTCCGATTATAAAAGCGGTCCTCCCTCCAGTCGTAAATTCCCCTAGACCTATCTAACCATGATTGCGACAAAACCATGATTTGTACTGTATTACCGTAAATCTCCTATAACAGCCATGACAAAGGTACGGCCCACCCCTCTAAAAAATACTTTGAGGTCAGAAATAGTGACCTTAAAGCATTTTAGATTGTAATTTTTCTGCTAGAAATTGACCAAAGGCTTCATACATTCAAGGAAATCAGAGTTTTATCCTCTCAAATCGTAGTTTTTCTGCACCATAACTAAAAGTTTCATACATATGGCAAACTAAATAAATAGTAAACTATTAAACTTAAATTCCTTAAATAATGAGAATAAAGGCATTGCGTCAATACTAGACCATACCCAGATCACTCACGTACGTGAATGATCGATCGCATAGACGCCAAATTTTGCGCGATGGAGTTAGGCCATCCCTGGGCAGAAGTAAGATTCGAAAAATTAATTACAACTTTGTTATGGGCCCACCTCCTTTTTTTTATCGTATTAATTTTAACAGCCCATGGGCGTTTAATTGGCGATTTGTGGTATAGAAAGGAAACCTGCTGGGAAACAATACTTGTATTTCATCTTGTCTTAATTAACTTTGTAAGGTCTGAACCATTTGAAAGTTGAGTTATAATAAGCAGTTTATGTATGTTGATACTGAGTCATTTTTTTCCTTTATAGAAAACTGTTCTTCATAAAACCTAGCGTGGAAAGAGAAACTCAGACATCGACATTAACTATAAGCAATAGATCAATTACCAGGTATGAATATTTTAATAGAAAAATCCGATTCAAGCTTGTACTTTTTACAAGTAAAATGTGCCACCTTACGTCAGTTTGCTACCTTAGGCACGCTCCATTGCCTGTAAGTAAGGATTTTGTCTTGCAAGAATGGTGTTAATGTTAATCTGCAAGGGTGTCAGTTCTGTTTAGTTCATTATAAACACATTACAAGACATTGAAAAAACGAACGATCGTACTTTGAATGTTCATAAAAATTTACCACATGAAATCGCACTCAAATTCAAAATCACACAGATAAAACCGATTTGCGAATTATCTACAGGCTGCAATGATAATCTTCTATTCTCTAACGATGGATGCACTACGAGCAATGTCAGTAATGTATACAAGCATCTTGTGGTGGCCTGATGAAGACAAGAGGACTTTTTTTTTTATCTACGATCACTGCATCCTGTCGAAAATTCGCAAATTGGTGATATTTGCTTGATTTTTTTATTTGAGCATTATTTCATGTGGTAAACATTACAAGACCTAGCCTTTTTAGACCACACCACTGTCACGTGGTCTGCCAAAATTGTTCTGATTTACAGTACTGCCTGCACACGAGCCACATATTGCTGCTGGCTGTGTGAAGGAATAAGGAGTTACCCACTAAACAGTGAAGACGGCAAAATAAAATATGTAACTTTTTTTCCAACTACAAATTATTAACCTTTTTATAAAACAGAACCAAATTTATCATGGGGCAATAAGGCCCGGGTCTTGAGTCCGTACAATTTAGGGGACGTAAGGCGTCCAGAGGCCAACATTTGCCACCCATTTGCCACACGCTCGCCCGTTTCCATTACTTCTGTGTTGAATGAACGTGGGCACCCTATTGCATTATTTGCTGATCATTATTGTGGCTCATTTTACTTTTTGTTGAACCCTCCTTGTGCATAAGAGAATATATATGTAAGTTTTTAAACCATTCATTTACAGGCCAGAGAATGTTGCTGATTTTCAGTTTTACTACCAATCCATGGCTGCCGACTCCGGCCTTAAATTTTCTCAGGAATACGAAGTAAGTCGTTATGTCTTCCAGTAGCTTTACTCAACTTTATGCTGAGCTTTTACAGCTGCAACCCATGCAGTATCCAAAATTCTTCAGACTGCCGTACTCACAAAAGTAAAGAAATGATATCACCTTTGTTTACTTCTTTACGTACAGCTCTACGTCAATGGTACACCTTTAGACAAAGAAAGCTATTTAAATATTGATTGAGGATCTGTTGATTCTCGGTCCCAAATTAAAAACAGACCAGTCGTTACTAATTTTATTTAGATACGGATTTTTTTTAACCTTGCCAAGTAGGGGTTAAAAAAACCGTGCCTCCTTTTTTATATGTCTAATTAAATATTTTGTCTTCGCTAATTTTCATAAGATTGTGCAAATTCCCCAGCTTTTGAAATGCTGCACGCACCAGTGCTCTGCATTGTAATATTTTAGGGCCGTAACTCTTTTTTTTTATATTTGCTCGCTATCAAAAATACTAAACATGTTATTGTTAAATATAAGTTCCAGAATGGAAAAATTCAAATTTTTACAACCTCCGGTGTTCCTAAATCTGCCTCGGGATTTTAGTTTTCTGAGTTTTCTCGCAATCAAGTTCCATCGTTACCACACAATTGGAAACTTTCCTTTTTTTTATCAGATGGTTATTAAAATGTCAAGTACTTCAACACGCAAAAAAATAGTAAAACTGTATTGTTTTTCTATTTACATATTAAACTGCATTGGAAAACGTGAATACCGTAAGTTCTCTTTTAGTCATCTGTAAATCACGTGTTGACGGCAAAATAAAATATGTAACTTTTTTCCAACTACAAATTTACGTCAAGTTGGTACGAGTCGCTGCTGGCTTTCTCAACAGCGTTTCTTGACCTATCCCTTCTTTACTACCACTGATCTATATATGCTACGTTGCACATTACGCTGTAACACTGTAACTGTGTGCTTGGAGGCATACCGTGTTGCAAAAATGAATAGGCTTACTGTATACAGTTCAAATCTCCTTTAGTTGCTACTTACAGAATGAACGTTGTAAATTAGACCTAAACGCTGACAATTACGCCTGAAATGTAAAATAAACTTAAAAGCTAGCACATTTTTAACGAGCAATTCTTATGGTTACTGCTTTTAGATTATAATAGCGATAGCTGTTGCAATGCGTGATAGAGAAGTGTGCCTCACTATTGGTAGTGGCAGAACTGTACCGGATGCGACTAGGTAGTTGCTGTAGCCACTTGTTTATAATGGGGTTGTGTGTTACAAAGATAATTTTACTCCCCCCATAGCGTATAACTTTGTAGATCAAAGAATAGAAATTAGCAATGAGTGACTGGGCCAAAATTACACGGATGTAAGGGGTTGTAAAAATGGGCGTCTGTTGGAAAAACTACTACGGGGATGAAACTACCAAGAAATTGAATGAAAAGACAATAACAAACGGAAAAAATTTTTTAATTTTATAAAAAAACTTGATCCAGTCGGAAACCCCTCCGCCTCTTTTAATTTTCTTCAATAAGACACTGGTTACTATTTAACTAAGGCTGTGCCGGTGCCACGTTTCCGATATCGGTTCGATACCAATGCCCGTTTACTCGGTTCCAATCCCAGTACAGGTGCTATTGGTCATTTGCCGATAATGTGCTGATGCCGGTACCAAGCCGGTGCCAATGCCGATGTCAAATGATAACTTAATAAAGAATACAGAATGTGTTGATACATCGGTAATTTAATGGTGTAACAAACGTAACACTTTTACAAAGGAATTGTTCGCTAACACCTTATAGCTCAACAAGATTAAAACCTAGCATATCATTTATTTAAAAATTGCTTAATTTTTAGTAGCGTTGGGAACAATATGCCGTATTATTAATGTGTGAAAATGCAGATTCTGGAAAAAACAAGCCGATGCCAGTACTTTTTCCCGTACTTGCAAACCCGATGCCGGTCCGATATCGAATCCAGTGGTACCTGCAGCCAGTCTTGGTATCAGTATTGGTACCTGCACAGCCTTATAATTACAAACGGGACAGAAAGCCAATTGGGCTCGAAAAGTGTTAAGTGTTTGCATCCGTATTTATTTATTCAGCCTTATAATTAACATTAGACCATTTTATTTTGCAGGAGTTAAAGACGGCGAGTCCTGCTCGACCAACTACTGTTGCAGAGTTGTTGGAAAATCGTTGCAAAAATCGATGGATTAACATACTTCCATGTAAGTAACACAGAATGAAAAATTCACAAAGAATTGCAATTTGTCAACGAAAAAGTACTTATCTGTGGTTTAGGTGTGGTACATAATGCAAAAACTATTTTTGAAATCATCCTGGGAAACTAAGTTTCATCTTAACAAGGAGCATAGTTAAAGTAGATAACAATAACGCACATTCAGAAAATCCCACAAGTTAAAATTAATTTATTAGCATTTTAAGTTTAACATAGGTTGTGGCCTGGAAAACTTTAAAATAAGCACGATTCTCAAGCCAGCTGTTCAGGCAAACGGACAACGTTTTTTAAAGTCGTAGATACGTTAAGCTGGTAGCTGTCACTGCAATTCAATTGGGGAAAAAATTAAAATTTAAACTCGGCAAAGTTTTGGCGATTGAAGTTTGTATTTAAAATGTTCTTCTTAGGGGGAATCCCTTTCCTCGCATTCGCAAAAAAAATGCTCAATAATACAATGAAATTTTTTTTGGGCCCAGCAGCATCAAAGTAAAAATACGAGATTGACATATATCTTTACATGAAATGATGAAGGTCTGACATCATTCGACGTAGTTTGATGGTTAGGACAATAGCCACTTACGTGCTTTGGGCACGTTGGGAAAGCATTCCAGCCAAAATTCTGTTGTTTTACTGTGTATTTTTTGGGGCCTCGAAGGACACAGGGTGCCTTTACCCCTGCGAATAACTTTTTTAACATTTTCCTGCAGTTATTTTGTTGAATTTTGTATTTATCGATAACTTAGTTTTTTATTTTTATTTTTGTATAATTTCTTTTGAGCCTTCAGTCAGCCGAAGCAATTTAATGCTCGTGTGGCTGAACCGGCTTAATTTTGAACATTACCAGACTTTTAGAGAAGAAGAAATATCTGGTAAAGGGAGGTGCCAACCCGGGATTCGATCCGGGAAACCTCCGATCATCGTAGGGGGCCGAACGATTGTCCAGAATTGACCAGAATAGTTCCCATAGCCGCTGAAGGAGCATGGTTGCCTCTCACGCTAACCTGGCCCGCAGTCCTATGCGGGGACTTTGCCAAGGTCCCCTTTCCAGGGGTTCGACCAGAACCGCAAACCTCCAGCAACCAGGCTGAGCTCTCTCACTGCTCAGCCACGATGACCACATAGTGTATAACACTATATTGTTAGTGGACTTCGCTGAAATTTTAAATTTGCTGAACTACAAATTCGTAGACTGCAATACCATATTAAACGTTAGCATCGTTATGTACTAGTATACTGTTGAACAAAAGCCACAAATTAATCAGTTTTCACCTTTGTGAGTATTGTAAAGATACTACATTTTCTACCATTTTGTACAGATACTATTTGCTCACTTGATTTGAATATGTGTCGTGTTGTGTAAAGTCTCGAAGAGTAAGTACGTCTTTGTGGTTTAGCAGAGCGTTTTTTCTTTAATTTATTGCAGCGATTTACAATATTTAAGCTATTTTTGGCTAATTACTGAACTCCAAATTGTAAAATAACTTAGTTCCTGACTGGCAATGTTATAGTTGATGGGTTAGGAAGCATATATGTATATTCAAAAGTAGAAACTTTAACATTTCAGTGGTTCTATAGATAAAATCTTTATGCCTGTGATGTCCAATATGGAATTTGCAATAGTTGATTTTTGTAGTAATCAAATATTGTAAAATATTGTATATGCTCATTGCTTGGAATGCTAAACTAGAATTGGCTTTTTTTTGGTCCATTGTGCGTCATAATTGCAATTCATTATTTTTAATCTCCAATATTTTCCCACTATCCACCCAACTCCACTAACATGAAATAATCACCCAACTCCCAACACAGAAGACAACAGCATAATTGATATTGACTTCCGTGTGGACAGTCCTGCTGTTGTCTTACGTGCGAGGAGTGCTTTGGCAATTTTGTGTTGGGAGATTTTGGTGGACTGTTAAAAATTTTTTTGTAGGAATTTTAAGTTGTGCTGACAAAAACAATTCCTTGTCAAGGGTTGTATTTTTACCTAATTTGTCGAATATTGGTATGAAAACCTCAAAGCAGGTTTTTGGGCTGGTCGGCCGCAGTTTCGTATTATCCGTTGCTTCTGCGATGTTATCTGTTGTGATCGTGTTTTCGTAAAAAGGAAATTTTGATCTTCTATTTAATTCTGTATATGTTTCCGGATTTGGACGTAAGTAGTTTCTTCATTTAGTAACTGCAAATTCGGCTGTACATTGCCTTTGATTAGTATTTCAAGTGCTCCACTTCTATTCGTTTCTGATGTTCAGCAAAAGAGGTGTACGTGAATATGGACTAGAGGCGTGAATCCTACCAAAGTACTGTAGCTTACAATATGTACTGAGAGAATGTATAATGGCATATTTAAATTTTTTTTTCCAGTTGATCGGTCTCGTGTCAAACTCTTGCCAATATCTGATGATGTAACAACGGATTACATCAATGCGTGCTACATTCCAGTAAGTTTTGTTGATACAATTTCATTCTAACAACTTTTGATTTAACCTGTGGTGTGTTACGAAAGTTCTGTAATTTTTTCAGTTTAATTTTCTGCGATAGTAGGAAGTTGTTTTGTACGAATTCGCGCATAATTTTCTGATTATCAATTGAGTTTGTCCTTTTACAACCCTAAAGTAATTACTTAACATTATGCTAAACTTTCTACTGGTACTTTTTGATAGTGTGAATTAAATTAGTATCTCTTAATTCACACTATCAAACGACATCAATGTAGTCATGTCTGAGTGCGTAAGAGCACCTATTTATTACTTTTTTATATGTATACTTTTTTTAATTTTTTAACTTTTTTTTGTTAGTGCTTTGGGACTATAACTAGACAGGAATACGTTCGTGAGATTTTTTTCATCTATGTCGCAACGTCAAGAGCATCACCATGCTGTGTAGTGTTTCTGTACATTGGATGTTTTCTGCCTCTCAATCTTCAAAAAGATTTATTGTCTTCCTTGTTTTGCCAAACCTATGGAAACAGCATTTGTAACATTATAATATTTGTTTGACTGACTGAAGCAAAATTGTCACACAAGAAAACCAGCATTCAGTGAAACCTTAATGTTAGTCCATGTGTTAGGGAAACAGCATTGGAGGGGAGGATTAAACTCGCCGTTGCATTTTTGTTGATGTTTCTTCCCCTGCCTATCTGCTTTTCAACCATAGATCAGCACTGTTTTGTTAACCACTACACCAATGCTAGTAACATTTGCCTCATTTTTGTGGTAGCATGTGTGACGATGCTGAAGGTAAAAATGCTCAGTAAGCAGAAAGTCCTTGGCAATAACTTTAACGTTTATTTTCTTCTTAATCCTTTTGCAGGGTGCTAATTCTCCGCGTGAATACATCGCAACTCAGGGTCCATTACCAGGAACAAAGGATGACTTCTGGAGAATGGTTTGGGAACAGAGTTCACAGATGATTGTGATGGTAACACAGATTGTAGAAAGGGGAAAGGTAATTGGTGTGCTAATTATTTTTTTTAGAAATTATTACGAGTGGTGCCCTTTCTCTCAAGGCTTACAAGTCATCCCACCCTATCTTCAAACTGTACAGTCAAATTCCTTGTACTGTTAGGATATATGTGAATTGTGCTTCATCCTTGAATACATTTTTTCAGTTGAGACTGACAAGCACTCTATACATAACGAACACTTGCACAGTTTCTCAGCCTTCCTGTTATATATGACTTGTTGGTAAGGTGGGGTGGTAGAAGCACACTAATGTGAACGTGCATTTCTTGGTTGGGTGTTAATTGATTTGCCCCGCCCCCTATCAAAGTGCTTCAATTCAAACTTGCTATTTACAGAATGATGTTGTCTTTCCGCAACTCTTCAGACGATGGGTTTCTGTTTCGACTATAATTACAACTTTGGAAAATTGTGCCGTGTCCTCTTGCTTTTATTACAGGAAAGAAAACATCTGGCTATTGCGTAAACAGAGGCTTTTCCTTCCCCGAACATTAAACTGTGTTGTTCATTATATTCCACATAACATTATTATATGTTGGCTTTTCATTCTGCGTAGATAGCAGCTTTATCCCTGGTCTGCAGCTCTCTGTACAGTGCAAAGACATAGTGCAAATGTAAACCATTACAGCTCTTGCACATAAACAATGTGTGCCGGATTATCCAATAGGCAGAATGTGCAGTGCTATCACCTCAGTGGAGGCGTCACCAGGGCATCCGCTAGATTGGGACCTCGTTAAAGGCTGCTTACCAAAAAGGCCCTACTCTCTAGACAATCATTTGCATAATAAGTCACTTACAGATATTAATTTGAATTATTTGGTGATAACTCCAAAACCAACAGTGTGGGCATCATGAAACTTGGTGCCAGGGTAGGTCTCGTCCCCCACGCATTTTAAGCCCAACCGTAAGTCCGTGTGCACCCTACGTCCCTTAATATATTTTCACACGAAATTAGTTTATTAGAACGGCTGCTCCTTGTTTGTATATAAATACAGAATTGGATTTTTTTTGCAGGTGAAATGTGAACAGTATTGGCCAAACGATAGGGATGTCCACTACTACGGTGACCTCGCAGTGCAGCTGCGATCAGAATCCATTTTGAGTGGCTTCACAATACGTATTTTTGATCTCAATTTGGTAAGAAACTCTGTATGTTTATTACTAATACAGTTTGCAATCAAATAACTGAATTTTGGATCAGTTCGGTGCCATCTTTTTGGCAGCATGCCATTTTTAACTGAAAAGATTTTTGTGCAAGCACTCATTATCTCTTGTCACCTTCAACATCTTAGTAGTATGCTGTCCGGTCGACATTCATTGGTTTGATGTAGTTTTCAAATAATGTTTTTTTTATGCTTGTCAGTAACGTGATTGTTGAACATTTTGACTTAGTTCGACCTTGGAATAGCGATTAAGGATGCTTTGTCACTTTAGGTGACGGATACTGAGGACATAATTGTCAGTGATATTGTAGCTCTTCCATTATCATTGCTGGGTACTGACAGTCATCTTTTCTTAAGATCCTTATGTGCTTCAAGAATTCTCTAGTAGAATCTTTATAATTATTGTGTTTATAATTGTAAAACAGCAATTATTGTATTGCTGTTTTGCTGTCACATAAAAATGCTAAACTTTAATTCTAGCTTGAATTTGTTTATTTAATGCGGAATGCTCAATAATTTTTTATTAAAAAAAATTTTTTTTTAAATTTAAAATTTATTTAAAAGCCTTATGTCAGCCGAAGCAATTAATGCTTGTATGGCTGAACCGGCTCAATTTTGAACATTACCAGATTTTTTTAGAGAAGAAGAAATCTGGTAAAGGGAGGTGTCAGCCCGGGGATTCGATCCGGGATACCTCCGATCATCGTCGGGGCCGAAAGATTGTCCAGAATTAGCCAGAATACATCCCATAGCCACTGAAGGAGCATGGTAGACTCTCACGCTACCCTGGCCGGCAGTCCTGGCGGGGACTTTGCCAAGATCCCCTTTCCAGGGGTTCGGCCAGATCCGCAAACCTCCAGTAACCAGGCTGAGCTCTCTCACTGCTCAGCCACGATGACCAAAGAAAAAAGTTACTTAAAGCAACATGCAGCCTGCCTTATAACCTCCCGCCTGCCTCACAACACCCATGCGACGATCACATCCGCATATTTACCACAGCTAAGGTCAACTGAGACGGTAGCTTCGTTCCTCGCAGCGAAAAACGTAGCTACTGTCTCATTTGGCATTGCGCCTAATAGTCAGCCAGCGTGAACTCATTGATTGTGTCGTCAAAAACCGGAATGATTCTTGTATTTTAAAGTCACAATTTATAATTTTCTAGACTAGTGTCTTATAATTTTGCTTTGGCGATCTATTGGAATAATTAATTTTAATTTTTACTGCATTAGCCTTCTATATTTTTGATCTCATAGTAATACTAGCAAACGATTAAAATTAATACTACGCACACACAGATAAAACTTCAAGGTCATTGTAGGCGCACGATGCAACATATATGTTCGAGACGAACGTAAATAAAGTTAGTAATATTCAACAGAAAAGCTCCTAGACGCCACATTTTAAAACGGATTTTTAGCAAGGGAAAGACTAACGGTAAGGAAATAGACCTTTGGGGGCCGTACTTGATGTGGAGGATCGAGAAAAATGGCGCTGGGAGGTACATCCCTTTAACCGCGTTCCCCACCATTGTTGGTATTTTTGGTTGGGGATTTTCTTAATGCTCAAGAAAATAGGCTTGCTTTAGGGTTTGAGTATTTTTCGTGACGTCCGACTTAAAGGGGTTTATGAAGATAATGCAAATCGTGTGTTACATAAATAAAGTATTAAATAAATAGTGAACTTATTCTTAGTTCTACTCTTGACGTACATGTTCAGCTTCAGGATCCTTCATTAATAGAACTGTTCACACCGCTTTCGGAATAGGAGATAAAAGGAATGTCCAAGGAATTCTGCCCACGAGTGGGTTGCTTCATAATTGTTCCAGCATGAAACTGACCGTGATGTCCTGGTGACCTGGGAACAGTTAGCAGGACCTGTTAGAACAGGTTCACATTTGCTTCAAGTAGTTTACGGAAGATTAAAATCTCTTCTAACAATGACCTCACACTATTTGCTTCATGATGGTTTTGCTATACTTTCATTATCGGTTCATTTTTTGAGTACAATATTTACCGAACACCACCATGCCTTTATACGTCTTACCAACCCAACATCCACACATTTCTTCAAAACAGTCCACCGTAGCAAGTACGTAACTGTCACCGGTCTTACTGACAAGTCATAACTCCACCACCTCTACAACCCGTGCACTTTCTGTGCACATTAGAATTAAATAATAGTTCTGCCTTGTTGATTTCTTCCAAGAGACGTGTTTCAATGCCACTTATGATCTTTGAATTTTCCTAATAGATTAACAAATTCACCCTTAACCTGCGTTTTTTTTATTCACTTTGGAATTTGACAACCTTCATTTCAATTTTTGCTGTTGTCATCGTGTGGAGGAATCACTGATTTTTCTTCTTCATTGATCTCAGCATTCCTTTGTTTTCCCCATGGACTCTCTTGACTCTTTTTCTTTTTTCACGTGATTAGCGTATCGTAAACTAAAACTCATTCCTGCACCTTTTCACTTTGGATTTAAGTTTTCAATGGCTTGTAAAAATGAGATTTATTAAGGCTTCAGGGTATAACCTAGAAGTCATCGATCATTTAAAACCAGTTTTTTTTTCACTTTCTCTGTTTGTGGGTGTGTGTTTGTTTTAATAATAATAATAATACAAACTTTATTCAATTAGAAAAAACCCGCTAATTCAATTGTTTTACATTGGTTGAAGTTCATATTGACAATTACTTATGCAAGTTTGTAGAGTTGAATTGGACAATTTTTGGTTTTGCGTAAGTAACTGGCAGTAATTTATTCAATATTGAGAAAGGTCTATGAAGCCTATTTATGGCTACACATTTGTTATTAAATAGATTACAAGAAGAAGTCGTAGATCTAGCCTACATTAAAAACCAAATGAATCGATTCAAAGTGAGCATCTCATCAACTAGAAACATGTGTACGTTTTGTACACTTAGATTTCAAAAAAAGGATATTTACCGTTCCAATATCCTTTCAAATTTTCGACAGTCAGGTTTTCTGGAGTTGAAGGGGCTCAGAAGGACTGTCTTCATCAGGCTACCACATCACCGCTTACTTCGTCGTGAACGTTCATCTGCTTTTGTTCGTTGGAATGCGGCCTCCGTAACTTGCAGGCCAGTGCACCACTTCTCCCGCAGCAACTTATTAAACTCTCCTCTCAGCAGGAACTGAATGTTTGGGTTTGAAGGTCCCTGGATATTCATCAGCACAGCCTTCTCTCGGCTGTGGTGTTGAATAGCCAGGGATTCTAGGCTTCTCAGATGCACATCATTGTGCAAGTAAGCGATGTGACATTTTTAAACTAGAAACATAAAAAATAAACAATAAACCCAAAAATACTCTACCCAATAAATACTCTTTTATTTATAAATCACTCTTTTAGTATTTTGTCATTTGACAAAGATGTAGCTTGTTAAATTAAGTAATTTTAATGGTGCCAAGTTGAAAGTAGTTGAAATACAAAATTCTTTATTTTTTAACTCATAATTATTTTTAATCAGTTTAATTTTAAAACTTATTATTTTTATCACTCAAGAAATTAATTTGAGCAATGATAAATTATATTTTAACAATTAATTTCGTAGTATATCGATGTAGTTATCTCAATTAATTAACATTTAACATTCTGTGTCCTTGGAATAAATCGCGAGTAGATTAGTAATGATTGAATTTACTAAATAGGAGCTTTACAATTAGTTTGTACCCTTTGCAACCTGCCTACAATGGGTAATGACGCAAAACCATATACTTTGATATTATTTCTAAGCTGACTGGTAACTAACATATAAAAGACAAAATTGCTTATTCTTGTTATTCAACGAAGATTTTATTTTATAGAAGACTAGAATAATTTTTCCTAGGTTAGTGATTCCTAATCTGCAAGTTCAGAAACTTGTTTCGCCTTCGTACGTGTACGAGTGCAGTTTAAAAGAATCCGAGCTTTCTATGTAAATGAATAAAATCACTATAATTTTTAGGTACCTAAAAATTTAGTATGGTTGAACTTGTTTGAATGAACTAATCTTCTATTCATCCTTTACTATAAGGCAAAGTTTCACAGCAAATGTGACAGACTGCGCATAACTCAGCAAAGAGTCAGCTTTGAAAGTTACCCACCAGATGTCGTAAAGTGACGGCCACTTGCACATCTCGGCAAGAATCAGTGATGAATCAGCGGCAAGTCGTTATCTTTTTATTTTGCTTTCGTCCTCTTTCATTTTACTTTCGTCCATTGTTTTAATTTCCGACGTGTTGCTGTAAACGAGAGTCAAAATGAAAGTGGATGAAAGTGATAAAAAAAAAGATGATACCAATGTTAAAAAAAAACATATAAAATATATTAGCTCGTCATTCAGTAAGGTACCTACTGTACTTGTGTGCACATTTCAAAGCTGAATCACAATGTCCTAGGTCATCCGGGTGCACAGTACGGACGTTCAATCCAAAGCGAAACTCGAACGTGAAACTGAACGTTATAACGTATTCCATCTATATATATGCATGTAACTTTTTTAAAGAATTTTGGTTTAAGATCGAGACCGAATTAATTTTTGTTTACGAAATGTTGCAATTTAAGCGAACGCACATCATAGCATCTGGGTACTGCAGTTTCATTTTTTTTTATTGTTGGAATTTAATGAAAACCAGCGAGTGTGTTAATTATTTGGCCAGCGAAAAGTTGAAATTGGCACATTGTGGCCTTGACTAACAATTTGCTCTGAGCTGTGATCTTAACGACGTCGTGCACAAAGAACGCGGGTTTTTGTTCACGCGGGTTTTTGTTACCATTAAGCATGTGATTACGCATTAAATGAACCTAAAAGGTAAGTTTTTTTGTGGGGGGGTTGTTTGGGATGGAGACAGAATCAGTTTTTGCTAAATCTTGCAAAAGGAGGAGGGGAGGGGCAGTATTTAATTCAAGTGCCCATCTAAATTCAACTACGTATAGGGATGGGGAGGAGGGAAGAAGAGCAACTGGAAGGAGGATAGGAAGGTAGTAAAGAGGGAGGGAGAGGAAACGGGACAGGGATGAAGAGGAAGGGGGCAGGGAGATGATGCGAGGGGAGAGGTAAAGGAGAGAAAGGGAAGAAAAGTGAAGCATTTCAGAAATAAAAATTGCCTGTTCCAGTCAACGTTCAGGCAACACTGACCAAAAATTGGGAAACAACCACGGATGAAATGAAACAAAACTCCAGGCGAACCACACAAAAAAAAAATATAGTAATAATAATAACAGACTTGAGGTCGTAACAGCAATTATTCTACCCGAGCAAAGCTGTCTAGTTCGGCTAGTTTATGTGCAAAAAACAACTGACAAATGGCTTATTTCCCCCATAATAACTTAATTTCACAAAGAAGGCACTCTCACAGTCTTGCTAATTTTCAACAGTACCCCTACTGTCTTCATCAGGCCCTCCAAAGTTCAATTTAAGTCTCTGGTTACATCCTTGCTTGTTGCCAGTTGCTTGGATTTGAATTTGGCAAAATTCAAATCCAAGCCACTGACAACAAGCAAGGATGTAACCAGAGTCTGAAATTGAACTTTGGAGGGCCTGATGAAGACAGTAGGGGTACTGTTGAAAATTAGCAAGACTGTGAGAGTGCCTTCTTTGTGACGGTTGACTTTGAATTTCATTTGACGGTTGATTTTGAATTTCACAGTATTTCTATTAACAGTGCCAAAAACCAGTAACCAAAACTCAGTCATTAATTTGGAACAGTATTTTTTAGGTTTGAAGGGATATTCTTTCTTGTCACTAAGTGATGCGCTGTTCTCAATCCGTGTCTGTTGCCATCGTATCATTTTGTGAGATTCAGCTTAGTCACTCCTGATCTCTTATTCACGTGACTCATTGTTGCAAGTGCGATACGAAAACATAAATGAAAAGAGTCATGTGACGGCATGAACATCAAGTGTCTTCATAAAGCAGAAATGATGATACATCACGGTTACGTGTGAAAATAGGTCGAACATCTAAGCATGCCAAATACGAGCAGAATTATTGAAAAACACTTCCCACATTCAAAAGAATCTCCTAGATGTCTGATTTTAAATGGATTTTTAATAATTAAAATAACTTATACTCACAGTTCGAACACGTAAAACCAAAAGTCAAATATCTTCAAAGGTTTTCCCCTCGAAACTTGCGCATTTTTGGCAACCTTTACTGGTTGTCTTCGTCAGGCAGTTAAGCCACCGGCACCCACACTCACAATCCTTCCAAACCCAACGAACGAAATTGTGAGTGTGGGTGCCGGTGGCTTAACTGCCTGAGGTTGTCGAAAATTCGCTAGTTTCGAGGGAAAAATCTGTGAAGATCTTTGACTTTTGGTTTTGTGTGATCGAACTGTGAGTATAAGTCATGAACTTGAACCAAAGTAGAAATGCTGAGTCGACCGATTTTTCGGTATTCAAAATTAAAATAACCCGTTAAATAAATAACCCTTGCGACTGTACTCGGTGTGGAGTATCGATAAGTAGTGATAGGAATCTCTTTTCGAAGGTATGT